>VMDR010001547.1:0-121809 GCA_007922815.1 Macrotus californicus | reverse complement strand
GCAAGTTAGTTTCTTATTTTCAGGATTGAGTATTTTAAGCCCTCTACTTAACTGTGACTTTTTTTTACATTGTAAAATTAAATAATTATGTTTAAAATTCTCCTGTAGAATGGTACCTAATGAGCCACAATCAAGAAAAGACAAAAGTAAAATGCCTTACTACTAAAGTATTATCGAAAGCCTCATTTGTGGAGCTTCTCTGATTTACTTGCTGGCGCTGTCTAGTATCCTTTTACTTAATTTACTCTCTCAGTCAGATGTTTTCTCTTCAGCCCACTTACTACTCCATGTCTTTAAAAAAATTTTTTTTTTAATCCTCACCTGAGGACATGCCTGTTGCTTTTAGAGAGAGAGGGAGAGAAACATCGATATGAGAAACAAACATCCCATCAGTTGCCTGATACGCACCCCAACTGGGGACTGAACCCATAACCTAGGTATGTGCCCTGATTGGAAATTGAACCTGTGACCTTTTGGTTTATGGGACGACGCTCCAGCCAACTCAGCCACATTGGTCAGGGTTTTTTTGTTTTGTTTTTTAACAGCCAGCATGAGCAAGGGCTACTTTCAGATAGTCCCTGACTATATCTCAGCATTAGTACAGGATAAAGACAAGACAGTATATATTTGTTTTATTCCCATCTGTTTCTTAAGAGTGCCTCATTTTTTAGTCATGACAGTAATATAGTACCTTAAGTGAATAAATATGTAATGACTGTAAGGCCTAGACATGGACTACTGTAGAAGCTAAATAGAACACTTAGTTATTTGGGATGCCAGTTTTCTATAAAAGCAAACACTTTAGATACCCAGACTGATTTTATGTATACTAAAATGCTCCTCTTTTTATGTGGTCATTTGTTGTCTTCTAAGTTGAGAGAACAAAACTGAATAAAGTGAATGTTAGTTGTAGCCTAGTTTTTTTTATTGGTTTTTGCTTTATTGCAAGATTGCTTCAGAATCACAGAAATGTGTATTATTAGCATAAGTAGATTATCCAGGTATTTTTTAACATAATTGTGGAAGAAAAAGAATTCACTGAAGTTACATGTGGTTATAGCCCCTCTATTCTGTTTTAAGCATAAATTTAAAGTGACAGTTGCAGAGGATACAGCCCTCCTCTCCTCTTCCCCTCGCTGTAATTATAGACCATCTTTACCGTGAAGGTGGAAAGCCCCTCATCTTGTGCCGCCCACCTCTGTGCCTCAGCTACAAGATCCGAATGTCAAAGCTTCACCAGGTTGCCTCTTTTAGGTGGATACTTGGATAGAGTAACACCAATCAAATCCATTTTACATAATTGCCCATAAGTCTCAGAGAAAAAGGAAAGTGCTGCATGTGTTTTTTTTCCTGCTGAGAGTCCTGTATGAAGAAATCCTTTTATTTCTAATTTTTCTTGTTTTTAGGTTCAGTTTTTTTCTATGATTTTTAAAAATCAAGTACATACTTATTTTAAATGTGGTGGTGGTAGGCAGAATGCTATATGAACCATAGAACATCTTCAATCTGTGAAGCTGAAATTTTACACAAAGGAAATTGCATGGTGAATCTCAGAACGTGGCCATCAATCCCCCTCTCACCCCGCAGTTTGCAGCCCATTGCAGACAGAGAGCCCATTACCAGAAGTGGATTAAGGGTCTGAGGAGGTAACATTCTCTCCTCTTAAACACTGCCCCTGCCCCATGCTTTTCTGTGTGTGTGTGGTTCCCCTGCACTGTACTTAACACTATAGTTGAATGTACTATGGGGTCTGCCTTCAAGGAGCCCACTTAGAGTGGAAAAGAACAGAAAAATGAGCAAAGGCTCTATTAGAGCAGTAATAAAATACCACAGAGGACACAGAAAGGATCTGCTTGGAGGGGATTCTTTGATGACCTAGGTATGTCCTTAGTTACTATTTTGTGCATATAGGCACTCTCTCCCCATACTCCCATGATTCCTCTTTCAACCTCCTGCAGTCTACTTCCATTCAGTCCCACACTTTGCCCCATGTCAGTCAATAGCCAGCAACTGGGGTGGAGGTCCCTTCTTGCACTTTACATTGTTTTATCATCTTTCTGAAATGTTACATAGGTAAGTGTTGTGTTTCTCTTGTTTGTTCAGTAACTAATGTTAAGAAGCTTCATTCACGAAGCCCATTCATTCACTTTGTTTTTTTGCCTAAATGGATGAACCCCTTCTGCTGACTGCACAAATCCATTGGTCAGATGGAGCAGAATAGAGTCTAGAAAGAGACCCACACCCGCATGTATATGGATGGCTGATTTTGTCAGAGGTACAAAAGCCAAACGAATGCTGGCATAACTGGACGTCCAGATACAAAATTAGTCATATCTCAATGTATGCAATAATTAAAATGAATTATAGTTCTCAATATAACACTCCAAACTATATAACTTCTAGAAGAAAACAGAGAAATGTTCAGCCTTGGGCTAGTCATGGATTTAGATACAGCCCCAAAAGCGGAATCCATAGAAGAAAAAAGTCTGATGGACTTTATCAAAATTGAAAATGCTCTTTGAAACATACTGTTGAGAGAACAAAAAGACAAGCCATGGAGTGGCAGAAAATATTTGCCAAACTTTTTGATAAAGGACATGCATTCAGTGTAAAATCTCAAAATTCTATAGTAAGAAAACCTATTTGCTGATTTAAAAAATGAGCAGATTATTTGAAAAGACTAAAGATAGTGTACAGGTGGGAAATAAACATGCAAAGCTGTTCAACATCATTAGTCGTTAAGGAAGCGCACGTTAAAGCCACAATGTGATACCACCACATACATCTATTGGGCTAGAATGAAAAATACTGAAGGTGCCATGTGTTGGTGAGGATGTGGAGGAATGGGATTCATACTCTCTGGAGGGAATAGAAAGTGGTACAACTAATGTGGAAAATGGGCATTTCTTAAAAGGTTAAAATATGTACTTACCACTCCTAGTTATTTACTGAGAAAAGGAAACATAAGTCCATATGAATACTTGTACATGAGTGTTCATAGTACTCTGATTTGTAATAGCCTAAAGCTGGAAACAGTCCACATGCTCACTAACAGGTGAATAGGTAAATGATTATCCACACCATTAAAAGCAACTAACTGTTGATGTATACAACATGCACAAACCTCAAAATAACTATGCTAAATGAAAGTGGACCAAAAATGTACTGTATGCTTTTATTTATGTAAAGTCCTAGAAAATGCAAAGTAACAGAAACCTAGAAAAGATCAGTGCAAGTGGTGAGGAGGAACTTGGAGGGATTTCCAAGGGGCATGATGAAATGGGGGTGATGGATGTGTTCACTATCTTGTTAGGGTCCTGGTATGACCACATCTACATATATCAAAACTTAACAAATTGCACACTTTAAATTATGCAATTTATTGCATGTTAAATATACCTCAATTTCAAAAAAATGACACCGTGTTCATATTGGCGCTCTATTGGACTATTTCGTACTTTTGTCCTCAAACTGCTACTTTCTCGCCCTCTCATTTTTGGTTGATGACTTTCATTCTCGTGTCACTGAGAAAAGATAGAATCAATCAGAACAGAACTTTTCACAAGTCCACACCCTTCCTGACTTGTCACACCCTGTGTTTACTGCCCCAGCCTCTCTTTTCTAGAACAGGTCAAACCCCAGGACCTTTGCCCTTGCTGTTTGCCATGCCTTAATAATGTTCTTTATTCAGGCTCTCCCAACCTCCTCATTTTTTTACTGAAGCATCATTTTTAGTGAGGCATTCTCTCTCTCCTGCTGTATTTTTTCTTTCATATTTATTAACATACTATAGGATTTATTTATCTTGTTGATATTGCACGTTTTCCCTCACTTGGATATAAGCGCCAGAGATTAAAAATAAAAAACAAAAAAAACTAGTTGGGAGTTACTACCGTATTCTAGAACAGTCCTTGGGACATATTTGGCATTCAGTATTGTTAAAGAAATGAATAAATCAGAATCAAAATAATGTATTATGATTAAAATGAAACCGGAAAGCCCTGTGCCATTCCCCAGAGGCAACCACCATCAGTAGTTCAGCACGTGCTTCCAGACTGTGCTCTGTGTATAAGCTCGCACCCTCAGACCCTTTGATCACAGCACAGCTGGCGTGCTGCACAGACAGCTCTGCACGGTGCTTTCTTTCACTTGTATTTACAAACACCTTACATCACACCGAAGTAGCTACCCCACTGAAAAATTCTGACTGTACTGTATTCTATTGTGTGGATAAGACTATGGTTTAACTTTTCTGAAAGAATTAGTTAACCTATTTTATTTTATGCTGTGGTAAACATTTTTGTCCCTATTACTTTATATACTTGAGCTAGAATTTCTGTAGGATAAATTCCTAGAAGTAAGATTGCTAAGTCATCAAAAAATTTTCAAGTGCCAAATTGCTCCCCAGAATGTACTAATTTACACTCCTCTCCTATCAATTATTGCATGAAATTCCTTGTTTTCCCATACCATCCCCAACATTTGTGACTATTTTCAGTTTTTGCTAAAGCCATTCATTTGAAAATGTGTATATTTGGTGGATAAGTTGGCTAGGTAGAGGAGTCATGGTTGGGGCTTGGTGACTTTAGGGAAGGAAGGGGGGTTTGTCATTGGACCCTTCTGGAAATACCTCATTGTAGTTCTCCATCATCCTGTCCAGAGGTGAGCAAGGGGAGGTGGGTCTTGGGGCCTCTTTCATCCAGTATGGGTGTGAGCAGCAGCTGCAGCAGCCAGCTGGGATATTCCCTAAACCGCGCTTCACACACCTTGCATGCTGCCCTGATCAGGATCCACCAGAACAGAACAATTTCTTCTACCCTTCCACTTAAAGCGGTTCTATCAGAGGTGGTTTATTTTCTCCTACACCCAGAGTGGCTCAACCACCCGACCTTGGGAAAAGAAATTAATCTTATGGCTGGAAACTACCTACTGTCTAAACTCTAAGTAGCTTATAAACTGAGATCTGAAGAATGAGCTCACTAAGGGGAAACAACTGGGCAATGGGAACAGCAAGCGCTTCAAGGCACTGACACTTCGACGTCTTTTAGACAAGTTGCCAGGGGCACGTGCAGGATGAACGAGGCAGTTGAGGAAGGCAAGGGACAGATTCCTTCAGGGAGGCTCACGCTGACTGCACGGATCACCCCTCGTGACTTTAACGGCTTCCAAAAAAGGAGAACCCGAGTCACCCCGTCCCTAAGTTTCCCGTTGCTAGAGCAAGAAGGGGGGGATTAGCCGTTGTGAATTCGCTTCTCACTGTCGACGGCGGAAAAGCGATCAAAAGGCTCTTTTCTCCTAAGAGAAACGGTCAACTCTTGCAGTTGGTCAGAAGCCAGACCACACACGCGCATGGCCTCAGCCAGAGGAGTGCGCGCGTGCGCAGCGTTAGTGGGCGGGGCCCACACACGCGTCCCGGTTGCCTGGTTACTGCTGCGCAACAATAGCGCCGGCTTGCGCTCGGGAGCAGCTGGGTGGGCCGCTAGAGGGGGCGGTTGGCCCTCATTTTTCCAGGAGCTTGAGGAATAGCGGGTAAGAGCCCCGCGGTCCGGACCCCGCGAAACTGGCCTCTTGGCCAACCCCAAATCCGGGACCCCGACCCGGACCCGGGTTCCAGACTCCGGTCCCGCCCCAAACCCCGTACCCTGGCCCGGGCCCAAACCTGGGGGAGGGCGGACGGGCAACCCGGCCCCAGGATTACTCACCGCCTTTCCTCCGCCGCAGCACACCTTGATCTTTCCAGCCTGATCCTGGTCTTTGGAGAGCGATGCCGCTTCCCGACACCATGTTCTGCGCGCAGCAGATCCACATTCCCCCGGAACTCCCGGACATCCTGAAGCAATTCACCAAGGCAGCGATCCGCACCCAGCCCGCCGATGTGCTGCAGTGGTCCGCGGGGTAAGCGCCCGGGACCAGCGTGCTCAGACGCGCCAGTGAATCCTCCTTTTGGGAGCGGTGGTCCAACGCCCAGAACGTATAGAGTATCCGCAAGACTTCACTTTAGCATCGGTGGTACCTACACCTAAGTATCTATCTAGGAAGCATCAGGGTTTATTGACCATGAGACCAGAAATTACTGCACAGTGCTCACTTATTTACAGAGTAATAACAACCCCATTGTTGGAGAGCGATGTTTATGCAGATAGACTAAAATTTAGAAAGCATTTGCTTCGGGTATAAAGTTTCTTTATTGTGTTATAAAACAATTACAGAACTTTCATTTTATTTGTAAAGTGATTTTTACAAGGGGGAATCTTATGGCCATGTTCCTCCTCCTCAGGGAATCCTTCCAGGGCTAGGTACTGGCTGGGCCGGCACGACCGAAGTCATGTTGCGGTTCTCAGCTCAAGGCTGCGATAAGGCTCCACTCTGCCCAGCTCTGTTCACAGCAACTGAGCTTTCAGAGTTTTTTTGTGGCAGACTTTCTGATTCCAGAAACAGTCATTCCTAATTTTAAAGTTACAAGTCAACAGACCTTAGAACCATTAAAATAAACCCTTTTGATCTTACGGGAAAGCTCTTTGTCCCTTTTCAATAAACAGATTTAGAAGCTCAATTTTATGATCACAAGAATCAATATCAATGCAACTAAAATGTTTTATTAACTAGCATATCAAATTTTGCTGCCCTCTAAACTATATAACCAAGGTGAATTAGTTTCCTATGTCTACTGTACAAAATCCCACAGAACTTGATGGCTTAAAACAACACATTTATCCTCTTAAAGGTCTGGTGGCCCAAAGTCCAAAATCAGTTTCACCAGGCTAAAGTCAAGCTGTTGGCAAGGCCTTGCTCTGTCTGGAGGCTGAAGGGAGAACCCATCTTTTGGATTCCTCAGCTTCTAGAGCTTTATTCCTTGGATACTTTGGTTCATGCCCCATTCTTTTGTCTTTAAAGCCAGTAGTGTGGCGTCTTCAAGTCTGCCTCTTCTAAGGACACTTGTAATTGCATTTAGGACCTGTCCAGATAATACCGTATAATTTTTCCATCTCCAAATTTTTACACAACAGGCAAAGTCCCTTTCACCATGCAAAATAAGATCCACAGTTTCCACGATTAGGACCTGGATATCCTGGGGGCCCTTACTGAACTTCCCATGCAAGGCTCCCACTTGCGTATCTGGTGCTTTGCTTTCTGACAAACACTTCTGTCAATTGCTTCTGAAATATTCTCTGAAGGCTTTTGCTCAGAAAAATCATGGCCTAAATAAAAGATAGTTGGGACTCATAAGATTTATTTGTACTCTACAACATTCTAAGATTTAACCATTTTTCTTGGAACATTATATTTAGTAACGCTTTAGAGACGACTAGTACATTAAGCTTCACTTTAAAAGACTTAATTGAGAACTTTCTGAATGTTCCATGCAACTAATTTCAGAATTTAGGAGAAAAGACAAGCATCACTCATTGAGCACTGTGTGTGTAATGGACTTGGAGGTGTCCCAGGTTTCTCAGAACAGAATCTGTTAGGATGTTGTTCAGAAGAAGATGAATTGATCTTTGAAAGATTTCGTAGGCAGAGATTGGTATTCCAAGATGAGGACACAGCGTATGAACAAAGGGCCTGTGTCAAGAAGAACAAAATAAAAAATAAAAAGAGAGCATAAAACCAGGGTGCATATGGAAGTAACTGCTGTAGAGGACTCAAGTACACGTTCAGGTTAGCATTCTTTTCAAATGAGATTTACCAGCGCAAAGGTAGGACAGCCTTGCCCCCTAGCCTGGAGACTTTGCTGTGATGTCACAGTGACTTGGCTGTGCCTTATTGTGTCATCAAGTAGTCATGCATCACGCAGTAGGATGGAAGCCAGAACTGGTTGAGCGCTCAAAGGCTACTTTCGCTCACACATGTCTCCAGGGAACTAGCAGAGCTTAACACAAGCTGGTCTTGTCACTAATGCAGGCTTTCTCAGTCTCAGTTTCTTTGGCACCGTGTTGGGGACCATTTGGGGGGTTAGAGAGGTGGGGCGTAGGATCCTTAGCAGCATCCTAGTGTGTACCCGCTAGATGGCAGTAACACCATCCACCACCTGTGGTGACAAGCAAACTATCCCTGGACCTGTCCGTGCCTTCTCAGGAAGGGGGAGGACCCAAATCGCTCCCTGTTGAGAACCACTCTTCTACAGGCCCTGTCCAGCTCGGGGAGGATTTGATAGGCGATGGAGAATAAAGTCCATGAGGCAGATGAAAACCCTAATTAGGAACAAAGCTAAGCACCCATCCTTCAGCCTGGCACTTTAGGTCTCAAGGTCTACATTTGTCTGACTCACTGCTGCCTTGTTTTGACTCTCCTTCAAACTGTTAAATAAACAAGAGATGACCGGGATCATCTTAAAAGCATGAAAGCAAACTTGAATTTGAGGGGTGGAGAAAAAGGGGATATTTCAGAGATATTTCTAATTACTCATAGCTTTTAAATGATTACCCGTGGCCGCCTCCGGCACGCGGGCCCGAAGGGGCGTGAGTTTTGCAGAGCCTGCCCGGCACTCTTCGCCTCCCTCCCCACCAGCCAGAGGCTGGGTGTGTGCCCTCTCTTGACCTGTCGCCCCAAACATTTCTGTGTCCTCTCTTGTCCCTCATATAAGCAGCAATATCTGGGGCCCAGAAAGGACCAATTAAAGGAAAAAATACTAGAAAAATAAACAAACAAAAAAAAAAAACAACAGGCAGGAAGCGTGAAGGGGAGAGGAGGGGCAGCCTCTGACTTAGCATAATGGCGCAGTCTCTTCCCAGTGGGGCGAACAGAGGGCATCCCGGATCTGATCTGCGTGCCTTGGAGTTGAATGGGCAACAATGGCTGCACTCCAGCCCCTGGAAAAAGAGCAAGGCTCAGAAGGGACTGTCATTGTCCCGAGCTTGCAGAGAGAGAGACCAGTGCAGCAGGGAGAGGAAGGAGGGGAGCTGAGCGGAGGAGTAGGGACGGACTTGCGCCCTCCGGCTCCAGCGCGCTCCTCCATGATCACTGTTGGGCGCAGGGCTCCTTTAAGAAAGTGCACGAATTGTTAATTGATTTGTTTTTTGTGTAGTGCTGAGTCTTCAGAGATGTCTGTTGTTTGTTAGGTATTTTTCAGCTTTGTCAAGAGGAGATCCACTTCCTGTAAAGGACAGAATTGAAATGCCCGTGGCCACTCAGAAAACAGACACCGGCCTGACTCAAGGGTTGCTGAAAGTTTTGCACAAGCAGGTATCGGAGGGTTTGCAGTACCACTCAGCTGAATTTAGCGGAAGCCCGGCCGCCCCCCCTGCCGCCATGCCTGGCGGAAGCCACCACCGCTGTCATCCTCGCAGGGCGCTTTCCCCACCATGACGCTTTGGGTTTCATTCAAAGAGGCCTCTGTTGTATTCAGTGCCTTTCTCTAGTTGAAAGAATCCAAAGTAGTTATTCTATTCAGGATTAGATTGTAGAAAAGTGAAGTGTAATTTCTTTTAAATACCAAATTAAGATGCTACAGGACTAAAATAAAAGTCTAAAAATGTCAAAGTATGACATTTGAGGCATGGGAGCCCCAGTGTGAACAGTCCTTGAAAGCTGTGTACGTGCTGAAGTGATTGTCTGCAGGACCGCTGCCTTGGGGCGGGGTGGGGATGGGGATGGGGGTGGGGGGGCAGCTGGTGTCCGGCCCTCCAGGCAGCCTGGGCCTGGCCCCGCCCACCTGCTGGCTTGCAGAGGAACGAGTTCATGCCAACGCCAGCTTTGAGGGGCGTTCATAGTGCTTGGGTCGCGTTTCTAAAAAACGACACCAAGGATAGAACCTTGGTTTTTAAAGTGACTGGTCCCCATTGCACATTTTTAAAAGTAATTTTTCTAAATGGCAGTTGACATACAATATTAGGTTAGTTTCAGGTGTACAACATAGTGCTCATTATGGATTTCGAGGTCAGGGAAAGTGAGTGCCATTGAAAGGGCGTAGCTTGGGAAGAGACCGAGTTGCCCAGCGCCTCACACACGGAAGAGTGCGAGCAGATCGCAGAGGTTACCATGTTTATGGGTGGTTTTAAAACAGCAGAAGCCACACATTTATTTCCAGTTTCAAGATTTCCCCCATGTAACTGTTACCATGTTTATGGAGTTGGATTTTAAATGTGTTTATTTATTGAAGTTAATTTTGACCGTGAAGTATTTCGGATAGATTGAGAATCCTGCACCCAACATGCCCATTTTATTAAGTTACAACACTGTACCATATTTGCCTCAGTCCTTAAGAAGTAAGTTGTTGTCGAGTTTGCTGTCCCCCTCCCCGCATGTGTGCCTCTCCTGTGCACACACCCTGCCCGTCCCTCCCCAGGGCTGACTGGGTCATGAATTCAGGGTTCACCTGTCTCTGCATCAGGCTGGCTACTTGGGGTATGTTCAAGAGTTCACAGCATTATATTATTTTGTGGATTTTAAAACTTATATAAATTATACTGTGTTTTCTAAACAGTGTAGCCACAAGCAATACGTGGACTTAGCCGACCTTGAGCAGAAATGGAAAAATTTGTGCCTGCCAGTTGAAAAATTCAAAGCTATCTTGCAGTTGGATCCTTGCGAACACAAAATGGAGTGGATAAAGTTTTTAGCACTTGGATGTAGCATGCTTGGTGGGGTATGTACCTAGAAATAGCATATTGGTAATTCTGTGTAATCATGGGCGTGGCTGAAAAATAACTTAGGTGTTTCAGTGACTAAAGGAAACACATTACTTTAGTAACTTTGTCTCAGAAAAGCAGTGTTTTTCAGATACCTAATGTATTTTCAGGATTATGGTTATTTTAATTTACAGAAGTGAAATACTTATGAATATCTCAATTTAAGAGATGTTAACAGTAGCCCTGGCCAGGTAGCTCAGTTGGTTAGCACGTTGTTCCCGATACAACAAAGGTGTCAACAGTTGATAAAATATATGGGTACCATTAAACTGTATTTAGGTTCTAGATAAGAAGGCATCAATGACTTCTTATTAAACTATACATCATTTGGCAAAGATAGCATCTGTTTTCCTAATCTGTGGAGAGAAGCACAGAATTATTTTATACTTTAGTTAAAATCTATTATTAGTAACTAGCAGATACAGTACAACTCTGCTGATGTTAAAGTATGACCCAAGGACTTAGGAGTGAAGACCCAGACGACCCTACTGTTTCTGAGGTGAGGGGGTTTGTGAGCCTAGGAGGTTGGGGGACGGGAGGGTTGGAACTGGGAGGACAGTGGCAGGGCGGCCTTTGGGAGTCTAGAATCTCTCTCTTCAGCTCACATGTTTGGACTGAGTGAAGGGAGAGTGACCACTTTAAGCTCTGAAGAAAGGAGGTTGAGAAAAGAGAACTCCTTTACTGCAGAAATGAGCGGTCTTTTTAACCCCTTCCCTTCAATCTTTGGCCCCCAGAGTACGTAACTGGCTAATGCATATCCCTTACTTCATGGTGCACACTCATCTTGGGTCCATGCATAAGCCTCTTTGATTCAGTTTTAGTTTTTAAAAATAACTTTATGGAATACTACCTGACATGATTACTAGCACTGACAATAACCAATGCCCCCCTCCCCAAAGCCAGGCTGTCCTGATGCTCACACTTCCCTTTTATGACATATACAAGGTATGTCCAGAAGAAGTGCAGCCATTGTTCATATAACAAGAACAGTTTGCAGGACATTGATGTAACCTGTAGCCAAGGAGAGTGGACTGGAATGCACATGCATAAACAATGGTGACTTCACTGTACTAGTCAGTGGGGGCAGTAGATGCCATTGAGTGAGCACGTGTACTGTGTAGCCCTCACATTCAAAATGACTGAATGAGTAGAGCAACGAATCTGCATCATATTTTGCATGAAGCTTGAACATTCCTCTGTGGAAACTATTCGGATGATGTACAAGGCTGCAGCTCTGGGCAACTGGTGACTGGCAGCTTCATCACTACAATGTACCTGCTCATGCATCACGTCTCGTGCAGAGTTTTTTGAACAAATGTCAAATCACCCAGGTGACTCAGCCCCACTACAGCCCAGATTTGACACCCTGAGACTTCCGGCTTTTCCCAAACTGAAAATCACCTTTGAAAGGCAAGAAATTTCAGATGTCGATGAGATTCAGGAAAATATGATGGGGCAGCTGGTGGCGATGGGGAGAGCTGTGTGAGGTCCCAAAGTGTTTACTTGGAAAGGGACTGAGGCATCATTTTCTATGTACAATGTTTCTTGTATCTTCTTCAATTAATGTCTCTATTTTTCATAGTGCATGGCTAGATACTTTCTGGACAGGCCTCATATACCCCTAGAAATACCTTATTGTAGTTCTGTTTATATTTATGAAAAGATAATTATGCTGTAGTAATCATCTGGGACTTTTTCTTTCCCAAATAGAGTTCTACATTTATCCATCCGTATCATTACAGATGGGTGTAGATCATTTCCTCTGTCATGCACTACTGTTGCGGTCCCGTCCAGCAGGACTGTGTGTTGTTGTGGAATGCTTGTCCTATATCCCCGGACAAGTGATGAACAAATTCACGCAGACTAAAGGAATCCGGTGGAGAAAAAGGGATGTCGAGCCACTCTCTAAGTGAGAGAGTGCTAGGGCTTGCGTGATCACTCTCTCAGTAAGAGAAAGAGGGCCCGAGGGGGAGAGAGGGAGAGAGAGAGAGAAAGGGTGAGGGAGAGGGTGAGAGAAGGCCGGCCTGTGTGGCCATTGTCTCTCAGAGAGAGAGGGCCCAGACCCCTTGCCTGGACAGGCTTTTATTGCCATTCTAGGTAGATTACATCAAGGAAGGTTCTCATTAACTTTGCACAGGTTGCTTTAGGTGGTTACCATAACAAAAGAAAGAATGTTGCTGATCCCTTTAAGATAAAGGTCATTTGCAAATGTAAAGGGAAAAGAGGTTGAACTGGTTACACCCTACCTTGAGAGGTTTAGCATAGATTTTAGGAAGGTTTAGCATAGATTTTAGGAAGATTTGAGAGGTTTAGCATAGATTTTAGGAAGTTACTTTAAAGATATACAGTAAACATTTGTTGCCTCAATTCAAGGTGAGGGAGTCTTTAGCAAAAGCAAATCTCAAAGCGGCCTAGGTACAATGCAGGCCTGATTCCCCACGGGAGACCTATTCATGGATGTTCTCTGCATGCCACGCGTGTCTGTCTGCGTTCAGAACCAGAGCTGAGCCACTAGATCACATCACACATGGATAGGTTCCCTATACACTACCCTCTGTGGGAGCACACTGCAATTCACTGCCTATTAATGGCCCCAGTTGAGAAACCCTGAAAGCCCCGTCAGGGGTCAGGCTGGTGGCTGCCTAAGGTTGCTCAGTTTTGCTGTGTGACTGCCCAGAGGCAGTGACCTTGGTCAGCCACAGAGAGAGTGGTCAGCCCTGGGCTAATTGTGCCAAGGGCTGGACGCAGGCTGACAAGTAGGAAAATCAGGATCAGGGTCACCAGGGGAGTAGGATCTCAGTGGGGTGTTACAGGGAAGGACAAAGACAAGTACATTTAAGTATTGGACAAAATGTCACATTGCTTGGTTTCTCTGGAACTCTGTGAAAGCAAGATTTTAGTAATATGAAATTAGTATCGAACATATGAATTAATGTTTATGGGTTTGTGCCTCTTAGTTATGATGAAAAAGCAGAATATTTCATATTTGGGGATCCATCTTTGTAGTTTCTATCTCCCTGATTGTGAAAGTGAAGCCCCAGATTTAAAACCACAAGGGATCTGGTTTGGCAGACTGGGTCTCTTATCCATGTGCCGTGCGTGACACTAGATGGAGACATCTTGTCAAGGATGGAGCTTTATCTTCTACATTGCATACTGGGGAAGGGATGTGGAAAACAGCATGCAGACCACTCTTCTTCCTGACAGGTTATGTGGGTCCAGCTCTGTCCTCTAACTAAGCCATCTTAGTGGCTGTGTTCACTGTTAGCCCTTGCCCTACCTCTCTGTTAGAACCTCTTCCTGCTGTGGAAAGTCATGGCCCCTGCCTACTGTCAGGGATGAAGTTCAAGTGGGAAAGACTCACGGGGCAGGGAGTGGTGGTGGTGGGTGACAGCTCGCCTGGGCCTGCCCCACCCCACACAGTGCAGAGATGAGTTCAAGCAGCCATTGGTGGCAGGGGCTGCAGGGGCAGGGAGACCCCCGGAAGCAGGCTTGGATGCGGATGCAGGAATTTGCCTTACTGATGCCACTGTATACCCACGTTGGCAGGGTAGCTTGGAAGTGCACTAACTTGAAACTGTGACTTCCAGAAGATGATTCTCAGTGTAGTTTGGCATCTTAACATTTACCCTCAAAAAGGAGGAAATGAAGAAGTGAAGCAAGATGATGAGGAGTAATTTAGAAAGGACTACTGCCTCTTTTTTCTTGTAGGATTTCTGTAAAATTGGAATCTAGTCTCTGTGCTTTCATGGTGGATGCTGATCCTGCTGCCGCATCCGTGTCATCTGCCTGGCTTGTGGCAGAAACTTTCTCCGTGCTCTAGAATTTCTCTTAAAAATTACTCTAGTCAGATGAATCAAGTTTAAGGTTTCTACAAAGACTGGAACCCATTTCTTCATGCTGTCACAAACGTGTATGGAGCACTGATTCCTGCTGCACCCTGCCCTGCATGCTGAGGATTCCAGAGTGAACGAGAGAGGCCAGCACGCCTGCGCCCTCGGAGCTGACATCCTATTACCTCTTGAAGTGCTGAGTTCTGCTCTGGCCATTGGGCCGAAAACTGCAGGTGGGGGTCAGGGGCCTCCTGGGCTGCCCCAGGCAGGTCGGGTGTGATAGTGCTTCCTGTCCTCTTGCCCAGTGCCTCGTGCGCTTACCTGGTGAAATGATTATGCCTATATGTTGTGACCTGTATTTTCACATTTCTGCAACACCATCGGTGGTCCTATAATGTCATTATGGACTTTCTCAGTCAGTGTGTGTAGGGAATAGGGGACTTGGTTCACAATTTTTTATGCACCAAAAATGATCCCCGTGCTTAAAAAAACAAAACAAAAAATGTTCATCCATCACTGTAATGCTTAAGAACATTGCTGGTGGCGCCTGTCCCAGGGGTGGAGGGGGCATCCTTGCTTACTTCCCACTGCCTTCCTTCCAGCTTTCCCCAGTCAGCCTCTAAAGCCTACTCTGGATACAGCTGCCCTTCCCAAGTGAGGGCCTCCAGCGCAGACGTGCTTGATGACTGAAAGGAAGGGGCTGCTCTTGGGTTTCTGGGCTTACCTGTCCCCACTACCACTTAACCATCACTGGGCCCGAGTCTCTCCCTCTGTGGGGAAGAGGGGAGGCGGGGTGCACTTTGCACTGGTGCTGTCACTGTGCTCCCATCCGATCCATGCACGACAGTGGATGCTGGACGTGGTGGTCCCTCTGTCCCTTTCCTGGACAATGCCAAGGGCAGTCCTGAACAGGACGGCTTCACTCTGGGGCTGTGTCCCAACCCCTTGGAGAATGTGGGTCTCCTACCTTCGCCTGCCACAAGCCCCGGAACCGTGTTTTAAATGAGAAATCCTGTGAGGATGAGAAAACAAAATAAAAAGGCTCTCAGGCTTTCTAAAAATGAGAGTTGGAGTTAATACCACAGTTTGACATTAAATCCGTCTGCCTCCTGAGCACAGTCAGGCCGCACCTCAGGGAGCAAGACCTTCTTTGTTCTTATTTTATCCAAAGGGATCAGTCAAGACATTGTTCTCATCTTTATTTCCATGCTCTCCAAAAGGGACATTGTGGGGGGTTGGGTGAGGTGGCTCTGTGTGACATCCTGATGGCAGCTAAAATTCTGAAATTGAAAAATTCCATAGAACTGCACGTGGAAGAGGCTCAGGAACCCTAGACACCTCCACGCCTGTGTTTCTCACACGTCTGGCAATGGCAGGAGGTCAGAGGGCAGCCGCCTGCCGAGGCCTTGAACAAGAAGCCTGACCGCCTTCCCCGCTTTGGAGTCAGAAGTCTGTTTATAAGAAACAACTCTCAGTGCAAAACCACGCAAGTTGCTTTATGATTTCTTTTGGATGTAAAAACTACTGCGAATCTTACTGTCAGAAACGTTAACACCGGTAATGTCATTGCGCCTTTGCAGAAGGCAGTGATGCTAGAATGTTTGGATGTATTTCTTTATTTAAATACCTCCTTCTCAGGAGTGTTGGAACCTCCTGTCACACAGGCCTTGCCTGCCTGCTCCTCACCAGCTGCTACTCCTCGCCATCTCCGCTGGGCCCCCTTCCACTCGTGTCAGATGCAAAAGCAAAATCCAACATAACAACACGTCTGCAGAGTTTCAAGCAAGAAACACATATTGTAAAACACACAACTTCAATTTCAGCAAGTCCTCTCTCCAGCACACACAGCCTTTTAGAGGACGGCTTTGCCGTCCCTTACAGAAGTGCAGCAAACAAGTGGTTCTCCACCCAGCACCCCGCCCAGCCCTGAGTCCCAGCTGTCAGTGTTGGGCGGGCGGGTGTCTGTTCTGCTCAGCAGTGCCTGCCTCTGCTCCGGGCAGGTTTACCTTGAGCAGTAACTGCCTCTCTGGGCCCCACCATCCTCACCTCACTTGGTTCCTGTGAGGAGGAAGGGGAGGGCGCTCTGTCAAGCTCTCAGATGCTTCATCCTATGCAAGAACCTCCTTTCTGTCCCGCTGCCTTTTCTCCTCCCTCTGCTGGAAGCACAAGGAGATTTTTCTCACATATGTACTGGGAGGACCTGGTGGAGCTCCTGGAGCATTGGAGAAACAAGCTGCCATGTTGTGAGAGGGTCACATGTCCAGGACCTGTGGGTGGCTTGTTGGAGCTGAGGGCAGCCGCCAGCCAATCCCAGGAAGATGAGCTTCCAGCAACAAGGACATGAGTTCTGTCAGCGCCCCGGGTGAGGCTGCCTCAGGTGAGGCTGCCCCTGGATCCCTCAGCACTGGAGCCTCTGCATGGAGACCAAGCCCTGGCTCACACCTGGACTGAGCCTGACAGGGGACAGCTAAGCTATGCCGACTCCTGACCCCCAGAAACTGCCAGATAACAAAAGTGTATTGTGAAAGAAAGAAAGAGAGAGAGAGAGAGAGAGAGAGAGAGAGAGAGAGGGAGAGAGAGAGAGAAAGAAAGAAAGAAAGAAAGAAAGAAAGAAAGAAAGAAAGAAAGAAAGAAAGAAAGAAAAGAAAGAAAGAGAAAGGGAAAGGGAAAGGAAAAGAAAGGAAAGAAAGAAGGGAGCCGGCCTGGCTCCAGCCATTTGCATGCCCCTGAGGGGGTCAGAGTGCTCTCCCTGCACAGTCACTGTTCCAGGCAGGCAGGTCCCATGACTTTCCCTACAGCCGAAGCTTTCCCCTGGGGACGGCCCTCAGGAGCTCCCCTGGGAGGAAGGCCCTCATTTGCAGTGCTTGCCCATGGATGTGGTAGAATTGCTCCCACCGTAGCTGATTTCAGCCTGCCCACAGATGGCCAACCATCTCACAAAATTCCTGGAAATCTGACACTGTCTTTGACATGCGATGAATGTGTCTCCGCAAGTCCTCATGGTTTGAATGGCTTGAAGGGGAGGCTGATATGGGTTGCATGCTCTGGAGGCTTAGTGGTGTGGGGTGGAAGGCTTCCCTGAAGATGGGCATCTGGGCTGCAAGATGAGGATGTCAGCCATGCTGGGGTGAGGGTGAGTGGCGCAGGCAGAGCGACAGAGCATGAGCCAGGTACACAGTGCTCAGGAGAGGCAGGCCTGGCGCTTTCCAGAACTGAGAGAAGGCCCAGAGCGAGGGCGGGTCCTGCACAGAGTCCAGTGGGCAGGTGGGCATCAGCAGGACCCTGCCAGTCCCCACCCTTCCCAGGTGGCCCCTCTAATTGGTAGCAGTGTGCTTTGTCCCTAGGTATGTTGTAGGGCCAAAGAGGCTGGAGGGTTCTGCATTTGCTTAGGTATCTGCATTGGTGTATCTTTACACACACACACACACACACACACACACACACACACACACATATACATATATATATAAAATCAACTTTATGAATTATTAATCAAAATACGTAGAACCATATGTAGCATAGCATCGTAAGTTTTTCAGTCATTTAAAATTCATTGTGATTGGCTTTAACATTATTGTTAGAACCACCTTGGGTATGATTAAATATGGAGAAGCTTTGGGCACTGAACACAGGGGAGATATTAACAGATGTTCGGAATGGGAGAAACCATGCAAATAAGTGGGTTTTGAATACCCATGGCAAACTTCAGAGATTTTTAGTTCTGCCTAAGGCTGGCGTTACTTTGTTGCTGAGACATTGTCTCTCAGCCCTCATGAGGAGCAGTGGAAACAGGCAGCGGGCATTTGGGAGCAGACACCGCCCTCCCGGGGTTTTCCGTCAGCCGCAGTTAGAAGGCATCACCTCTGTGAGCACGCTGTGACTCTGGTAGGGAACTCAACCGTCATTCTTTTATCTTACCCGGACACCCAACTCCACACTCCCATGTATTTCTTCCCTGCTTTGTCTTTTTTGGACCTTTGTTATGTAACTAGCAAGGTCACCCAGATGCTAGGTGAATAAATGGCATCCAGAAAAGTCTGTGACATACCAAGGGTATGTGCTCCAATAGTACTTCTTTGCCCTTGACTTGGGAGTCACAGTGTGTCTTCTCTTGAACGTCATGGCCTATGACCACCACAGCTGTCTGTCAACCTCTTCACAACAGTGACAGTGCACCCTCAGCTGTGCCAGAAGATGGTGCTCACAGCTTGTTCTGTGGTGTTGGCCGCGCCTTCACTGTTTGCTCCTTGACTTTGAAGTAGCCGAGATGTGGACACTGGGAGGTAGATCATTTTTTCTGTGAGATGCTAGCATTAATCAAGATGGCTTAGGTTTATTAAAAAAAAATTGAGTTTTTGGTTTTGCTTTTGGAGTGGCATCTCTTCTAGTACTTCTATCCCAAATTCTCTTATGCAGTCTTCACTCAAACTGCCACGAGGGTCAAGTCGTCAGCCCGCAGCATAAACTCAGTAATACCTGTGGTCCCCCCTCACAGCAGTCACTCTGTTTTGTGGAACAGTAATTTATATGTACACGAGGCCACAGAATAGCACCCCCCCAAGATGAAAGTAGGTTCCTTCCTCCCTTTCACACAATCACTGCACCCAGCCTGCACCTATCTTTAGAAACAAAGATGTGAGGATTCTGGGAGCCAAGAGTCGTCATGGTGTCTGTGATCTGCAGAGGCTGCTGAATCCGTCATCGGCCAGTCATGAAAGCTGACAGCAGCTCAGCTAACTTTTGAACCTCAATCCTCTAACAGATGAGGAAGATGAAGATTTTGAAGAAGATGGTGATGACGGTGATGATGATGATACTGCACCTCTTCTTGCAGAACTTTGGCAATAGCATGGATGGAACTGGAGAGCATTATGCTAAATGAAATAAGCCAGGCGGTGAAAGACAAATACCACATGATCTCACTTATAACTGGAACCTAAGGAGCAACTAGACTAACGAGCAAAATAGAACCAGAGGCACAGAAACAAGGAACAGACTGGTAGCTGTAAAAGGGAAACAGGGAGGATGGGACAGATTGAAAGATGGTGAAGGGACTACACAAAGAACAACACGCATCACCCATGGACATGGATAACGGTGTGGGAGGAGTTGTATCTTTAAGAAGATTGATATCCCCATTTTAAAAGTTATTCCTATTTTAATATAAAATCGGTAGATTAAAATTTTTCAGACCAGTTGCATCCTGATGAAACCTTTCCTTTTTATTTCTTTCTTTATGGCAAGTATACACTCACCTGGTCCTTAATTTAGATAAAAAATATAGTGTACTTTGGGAGAATTTCTGTAAAATATAATCGAGAGTTTATTCTGCTGGTGTCTTTGCTGTCAGTTTTAGCAAATCCAAGCATTAATTGCCCACCCCCCACTCCATTTGTGATGTTTCTAGTCCTTGAATACTGCAATGAAGCACCTGTGTGAGATCCTGACCAAAGACCCAGAGGGGGGGCCTGCACGCATCCCCTTCGAGACTTTCTGTTACGTCTACCGTTACCTGGCAGGACTGGACTCGGATGTCTCTGCTACGGAAACGGAGGTCTACCTCTCCTCTCTAAAGGAAAACATGTAAGTAGCCCTCTGGGGTGTGCAGACATACTGATCTTTAGAGATCTTCCTCTCTCTCACCTCTTATCTCTGATACCTTGGTCCCAGCTAATCTTGCTGTGATGTGATGGGAGGGAAAGGCGCCCACAAGGAGTTGTCACCAAGTCGTGCTAAGGAAGCTATGGCAGGAGGCAGCTTTCTTCCCACGGGATTCAGGGCAGTCTGGGGTTCAGTTCTCCTCAGACTTCAGAGGGAGAAAATTTGTCCTGTCTTTAAGAGAAGTTTATCTAAATTTATCTTGATTCTTAAGTATAGTGTATCAAGTGGGTTAAAACCATGGTATATTGAAAAGAATTCATTTCTCAACAATGAAACGCAGAAATGGGTTACTGCAGGTGGAGGGCATGTCTGGGCCTAGTGACACAGCTTCATCCTCTGTTCCTGCAACAGTTTTTGGGTGCTGACTGTGTGCCCCATATTGTGCTAGCTGGTGAGGGGTGTGCAGAGGAAGAGCAGCCTGGAGGGCAGGTGGGGCAGTGCTGGCAACCCATTCCCCCCAAATACTGGGGACCGTGGCTTCACAGAAGAGGCTCCCTAAGGGTGGTGGTGATGCCCTTCATGGTCTTAAGCCAAGCTTCAGGAGGGAGGGAGGGAGGAAGAAGGAGAGAGAGAGAGAGAGAAGGAGGGGCACGCTATGCTCAAAGGTCTTCTGGTACCTCCTGGGCCACTACCCCCAGGTGCCCAAGCCTCACACCTTCCATCGGGAGCTGTTCACCCCCAGCACATGTTCTCAGAGTGCCTACTGTATGCCAGGGATGCAGTCCATGGATCAGGTCACCTGGGCCCCATGAAGTTGCAATCCTGGGGACACCAGATACACAGATACCCAGACAGCAGGCAGGCTCAAGGGCCATGAGGACCAGAGAGCCCAGGGATGGAGGCTGGACTAGGAGGATACACATCCCCTTGGGCCTCTGAGAAGCCTCACCTGGCAGGCACATGATCACTGCCCAGATGCTCATCCCCTCCTTCTCCCCCCAAATCTTCCACATCTGGGATGCCCCAGTGAGCCCCGGGCCAACTCCCTCACTTCCTGCCTGACAGAGCCCTGGCTACCCCCAAAGCCCTCACTCTTTGTCCCTTCCAAGCCATTTCCTCTCCATCCTTCAAAATCGCATCCCTCTGAGTCTCCTGCCACCTGACTGTGCCTCTGGACTCCATAGCCCACTGTCTTTTCTCTCATCTGTCATCTGCCAATTTTGTAAGCACTCCCTTGTGGCACCTCAGTTATTTCTTCCCCTCCCTGTCACTCCTGACACTAGCAGGCCCTTGAGTAGCCCAACACTCTCCCCTCTTGGATCTCCATCTTGGCCCACACAGTCTCCCCCTGTACAGCCACCCTTCCCTTAGTCCCCCCTGGGCCGCCTCCTCCCACACCTGTGCCACAGCTCCTCCTGCCTTCCCGGGGGCACCCCCAGGCCCTCAGCAGATACAGCCCAGCCTGGAGCACAGGGTGATCTGCACCATGCCCAGCATGTCACCAATCTCCCCCAGCCCGCCCTTCACACCACTGACAAGCCACAGGACGGGGACTGGCATCATCCTACCACCAGACCTATTAGCCTCCCACATCTGACTTGGGGTCCATCCCCTCGGCCTGCTTCCCTCCTCTCAAGTGGTGAGGGGGGCAGTCTGCACCCTCACAGAGAGCTGCCCCCACTGTGCCTGCCATGGGACACCACCTGTTTCCTCCTCGCTGCTCCCCTGGGCCTGTAAGAGATGGCTGCTTTCTACAGTAAAATAGGGTGTAGAACCACTCCTAACTGTGGCCCTTTTACTTTTAAAATGTGAGCCCTAAAGACAGATCTCATTTTCCCCACTGACATTGAACATCAACATTGTTATAGTTCAGTATTTTTACGGTGTGTCTACTGATGTGGACAGTAGAAGTTTACTCATGTCTACCATCTGTAAAGAAATAAAATATCTAAAAATAGAAAAATCAAAAGATGCTATTGTCAGTGCCAAAGCTTCATAGACTTAAGACAGTTCTTTAAATTTCACTGAATCAACTTTTTAAATGGAAGGGTACCTTTGTTAATTAGTGACTAAAGTTGAGTTGTCCATAAAGAAAAATCTTTAAATATAGTACTGATTTTTTGGCATTTAAAAAGTAAATTTATTGCAGTATTGCTTGAAATAACAACAACAAAAGACAGGTAAGAAATATTTGTCAGAAGGATGCATGTGAAATATGATACGTCCGTGCACAGGAATTCCATAAGGCTGTTAAAATGAGGTAGATTTGTTGTGCTTCAGGACACAACAGTCTATATAAGATGCAGATATAGAACAGTGTAATAGCCCATTCGTGTAGTTAGAAACACTTTCATTGGAAGCGTAGTAAACAGTTTTTAATGGTGATAACCTTTCAGGAATAAGAAGATTAATTTACATTTTATACTTTTCTATACTATTTTAAGTTTGTACAAATGTATGATTTATATTGATTTTAAAGGTAAACAACATTTCAGTACTTTCAATGCATAGCTAATAACATGGAAAAATGCTCAGAAGCAAGGGGTAATAACACTTATATGATGATTATTTATAGATAAATTTCTGACATGTGAAGAATAGAAAGAGGAAATAAAATAGAGTCACTACAGTCATGCTGCTAAATTAACCAACACCAAGTAGGTTGAGGCATGAAGAAACAATTCTGTCCCTGTTTTAATGAGCCTGCGAACTTCAACTTTGAACTTGCCAGTCCTACATCAATGCCTGCATATACATGAAACCTCCAGATAAACCTCTGAGTACCCCTGCAGGACTATGGAAAGAATGTTCACAGATCCAGACTCCCTGAGATCCAGTACACAGGCCCCCAGTCATTTAGGGGATTACCATCTCAGACCAATCCAGAGACTAAGAATGCAGAACTGATTGTTATCAGTTCAAGAATGTACATTTCACAATAAGAACTCTTAGTTGCTCTTTCTTCTTTGGTACACTGGGTATTGTCTAATTGTTTTTCTGGTTTGCAAACCCTAAGGCCCTTGAAAAAATCTTTGCCATTTCTTTCTAACCAAAGCCTCCTGATTTCAGTTATGCTCAGCTGACACACAAAAGCTGGGCACAAACACTGAAAGGTTAACATGCCTATCAGCAGGTAACAGGTTTGTGGCTTACTTAAACATCCTTTTTTATGCTTTTCTATATTTTTCAACGTCTTAAATTAGAGTGCAAACTTTTAATGCCAAAAATAAAAATATAAGTATCTTTAAAAATAGAGATGAACAGGATGATCTCTATGACAGGTAAAACTCAAAATCTCAAAGACACAAAAACCAAACATGGACAGTCCTGAGGTGGCTGCTTTTTAGCTAATCCCATGGAGCTCTTCAAGCAAAGGATTTTACTGTGACTGAGACAAGGGAGAGATTAGTAAAGGCAAGAAAAAGAAAATACCATTTTAGTACCTTGTTAAGTAAAAAAAAGGATGAAATTCAAGTCAATGGGAGCACCAAGAGGTAGAAAACTATGATGAAATTACATCAAGAAAAATGTTTTTCTTCTTTCTTTTTTTTCAATTTTTTTCCCACCCTCAATCCTACCCCCCTTTGGCTTTGTCCATGTGTCCTTTATACGTGTTCCTGACAACCCTCCCCCCTTTTCTCCTCATTATCGCCTCCCATCTCCCCTCTGTTTACTGTCAGTTTGTTCTTAATTTCAATGTTTCTGGTTCTGTTTTCCTTGCTTGTTTGTTTTGTTGATTAGGTCCCACTTATAGGTGACATCATATAGTATTTGTCTTTCACTGGCTGGCTTATTTCACTCAGCTTAATGCTCTCCAGTTCCATCCATGCTGTTGCAAAGGGTAGGATCTCCTTCTTTCTCTCTGCTGCATAGAATTCCATCTTGTAAATGTACCATAGTTTTTTGATCCATTCATTTTCTGATGGGTACTTAGGTTGCTTCCAGCAGTTGGCTATCCTTTGTGCTGCTATGAACATTGGGGTGCATAGGTTCTTTTGGATTGGTGTTTCAGGGTTCTTAGGGTATAGTCCCAGCAGTGGAATTGTCAGGTCAAAAGGCAGTTCCATTTTCAGTTTCCTGAGGAAATTCCATACTGTTTTCCACAGTGGCTGCACTTGTCTGCATTCCCATCAACAGTGTGCTGGGGTTTCCTTTTCTGCAAAACCCTGTTAACACTTGTTTGCTGATTTGGTTATGATGGCCATTCTGACTGGTGTGAAGTGGTATCTCATTGTGGTTTTAATTGGCATCTCTCTGATGGCTAGTGATGCTGAGCATCTTTTCATATGTCTCTGGGCCCTCTGTATGTCCTTTGGAAAATGTCTGTTCAGGTCCTTTGCCCATTTTTTTAATTGGGTTTTTTGTCTTCCTGGAGTGGAGTCAGGTGAGTTCTTTGTATATTTAGGAGACCAAACCCTTGTCTGAGGTGTCATTGGCAAATATGTTTTCCCATATGGTTAGTTCCCTTTTCATGTTGCTGATTTTGTTTTAGCTGTGCAGAAGCTTTTATTTTGATGAAGTCCCATTTGTTTATTCTTTCCTTTATATCTCTTGCTCTAGGGGACAAATCGGTGAAAGTATTGCTGCATGGAATATCTGAGATTTTCCTGCCTATGTTCTCCTCTAGGACTTTTATGGTGTCACAACTTATATTTAAGTGTTTTACCCATCTCGAGTTTATTTTTGTGTGTGGTGTAAGTTAGTGGCCGAGTTTCTTTTTTTTTTTGTATGTAGTTGTCCAGATCTCCCAACACCATTTGTTGAAGAGGCTATTTTTACTCCATTTTATGCTTCTGCCCCCTTTGTCGAATATTAATTGACCATAGAGACATGGGTTTATTTCTGGCTCTCTGTTCTGTTCCATTGGTCTACGTGTCTGTTTTTATGCCAGTACCAGGCTGTTTTGATTACAGTGGCCTTGTAATACAGTTTGATATCAGGTATTGTGATCCCTCCTACTTTGTTGTTCTTTCTCAAAATTGCTGTGGCTATTTGGGGTCATTTATGGTTTCATATAAATTTTTGAAATGTTTGCTCTTTATCTGTGAAATATGTCATTGATATTTTAATGGGGATTCCACTGAATCTATAAATTGCTTTGGGTAGTATGGCCATTTTGATGATGTTAATTCTTCCTATCCATGAGCATGGCACATGCTTCCATTTGTTTGTGTCTTCCTTAATTTCTCTCTTCAGGGTTGTGTAGTTTTCTGAGTACTGATCTTTTACCTCCTTGGTTAGGTTGATTCCTAGGTACTTTATTTTTCTTGTTGCTATATCAAATGGGATTTTTTTCCTGATTTCTGTTTCTGATATTTCATTGTTGGTATACAAAAATGTCTTCAATTTCTCAATATTGATTTTGTATCCTCCTGTTTTGCCAAATTCACTTATTTGGTCGAGTAGTTTTTTGGTGGAGTCTATAGGATTTTCTATGTCCACTATTATGCCATCTGCAAACAATGACAGTTTTGCCTCCTCCTTTCCAATTTGGATGCCTTTTATTTCTTTTTCTGATTTGGCTGATTGCTGTGGCTAGGACTAGCACTGATTTTTTTTACCTAGAAATAAATGTCCATTTTTTTTGTAAAACAAATAGAATACTTTAATTTTTGAGGTAAGAATTACTGATTAGAGACCATAAATAATTTTAAGGTAAAATTTAAAAATTGTATTGCATTTAAATTATATTTAAATTATACTAAATCATATTGTTTTATACAATTACTATTATATTTTGAGAAATTACTAATAAGTGTCTTTATCTGTTTCTATTTTAGAGAATCTAGAAAGAATGGCATGATAGGACTTGTGGATTTCTTTACTCCAAAGAGGAAAATTTAAAAAACCTCAAACAGAAAACTCAGAAGACATGCCATTAACACGGAGAAGAACACATTTTAATGTCCAAAGAGCGCTTTTTAAAAACTTGGCACCAATTACAACTTGTCATTAACCACATACATACATTGTGTGAGTTTTTGTGGTAATGGAATGTGACCAGTGTGTCCAGAGGGGCCGGGTCTATTTAATGATTGCTCTTCACTATGTTCTTGTAAGAACCTTAAAAGCAAATCTAGTTGAGTAAGGCTGTCTCTTTGGAAGCTACAGAGTAGGGAGGGGGATGGACAGTTTAAAAATGGCTGTCCTTTTTCTTCACTGGAAACTTGACCAGCAGGATGAAGATGCTCTTTACTCCCTGGTGGGTGCACCTAAGACTGGCCAAGAACAGCATCTTCAGTGAATCTAGGTCTTCTCTGGGAAAGGTGGACCCAGGAACTTGTGCTTGCTCAAAGGGCAGCCATGGCCATGAAGCAAACTGGACAAACTGTTGGTCCACTGAACAGGAGTAAGCATCCAAATCCTTTTCTTGCATCCCTTAAATACAGTCTTATACACAGCAATAGAACAGTAGAGCACTCAATGTAAAGAAATACATGCATCTTGGATAATTTTTCTGAGAGCTTGGGAATGGTTTGGCTTGTTGCTTCTCTGCACATTGGCCACCATGCCAATCAGTGTTATCAGTGTTCCAAGACTCGTGGAAACCCAAAGTTAGGAGAAATGTTTTCCTCTTATTTAAGAGTTGTTTTTTGCACTGAGATGTTTAAAGGGTATTTTCATCCTAATACTAAACTGCCTTATTTGAGATGATCATTTGCCTGGACTTTTGGTCACCCTCCCAGTAAGTAGACAGCACATAGAGATTATTCATAAATTTCCAAGTAGTTTTACAATTTTTTCCTGTGTAAAACTTTTAACAGTTTCTGATTGCTCTTTTTTTCTTTTTTAAAATATATGTTATTGATTATGCTATTACAGTTGTCCCAATTTTTTTCTCTTCTTTATCCCTCTCTGCCCTGCACCTCCCAACCCTCCAACATTCCCCACCCCTTAGTTCATGTCCATGGGTTGTATATATAAGTTCTTTGGCTTCTCCATTTCCTATACTATTCTTAACCTGCCCCTGTCTATTTTATGCTTACCAATTATGCTGCTTATTATCTGTACCTTTTTCCCCCATTCTCTTCCTCCCCATTGATGATCCTTCCTGTGATCTCCATTTCTGTGATTCTGTTCTTGTTCTAGTTGTTTGCTTAGTTTTCAGTTTTGTTTTTTAGGTCCAGTTTTGATAGTTGTGTGTTTGTTGTCACTTTATTGTTCATAGTTTTTTATCTTCTTCTTTTTCTTATATAAGTCCCTTTAACACTTCATATAATAAGGGCTTGGTAATGATGAACTTCTTTAGTTTTAACTTATCTGGTAAGCACTTTATCTGCCCTTCCATTCTAAATGATAGCTTTGCTGGGTAGAGTAATATTAGATGTAGGTCCTTACCTTTCATGACTTTGAATACTTCTTTCTAGCCCCATCTTGTCTGTAGGGTTTCTTTTAAGAAATCAGCTGATGGTCTTATGGGCACTCCTTTGTAGGTAACTCTCTCCTTTCCTCTTGATACTTTTAAGATTCTTTCCTTATCTTTAATCTTGGGTAATGTAATTATGCTGTGTCTTGGTGTGTTTCTTCTTGGATCCAACTTCTTTGGAACTCTCTGAGCTTCCTGAGCTTGCATGTCTAATTACTTCACCACATTGGGCAAGTTTTCCTTCATTATTTGTTCAAATAAGTTTTTAATTTCTTACTTTTCCTCTTCTCCTTCCAGCACCCCTATGATTTGGATGTTGGAACATTTAAAGTTATCCCAGAGGTTCCTCAGCCTCTCCTCATTTTTTTAAATTCTTGTTTCTTCATTCTGTTCTGATTGAATGTTTATTTCTTCCTTTTGTTCCAAATTGCTGATTTGAGTCCTGATTTCCTTCTTTTCACTGTTGGTTTCCTGTATATTTTCCCTTATTTCACTTTGTGTAGCCTTCATTTCTTCATTTTGTGACCAAACTCAATCATTTCTGTGAGAATCCTGATTACCAGTGTCTTGAACTCTGCATCTGATAGGCTGTCTATCTCCTCATCACTTAGTTCTTTTTCTGGAGTTTTGATCTTTCATTTGGACTGTATTACTTTGTCTCAATGCATCTGTTATGTTGTAAGGGGTAGAGCCTTAGGTATCCACTAGGGCAGAGCAACCCAGGTCTCTGCATTGTGGTGCTGTATGTGGGAGAGAGGTCAGAGAGGGAATAATGCCGCTTGCTCGGTTCTTACCCCACTTTCTGTCACTTCCTTTGCTTCTCACAAGTGGATTGTGCCCTTTCAGCTGCTGATTCCCAGGTAGGTGGGCTTGTGTACATTCTAGGTCCCTGTGGGTCTCTCCAATGGACTCTCCTATGAGACTGGGAGTTTCTCCCACAGCTGCAACCCCCACAGGTTTTTACAGTCAGAGGTTTTGTGGCTTTAGTTTCTCCATGCTGGAACCCTGGGTGGCTTATCTGCCCACAAATGTAGGAAATCCCTTCTGCCAGCTGCAGCCTGGCTACAGGTCCTCTACGCCCTGACTGCCCATCTTTGCCCTGCCTACCAGTTTGGATGAATGTTTCTCCTTTAACTCCTTGGTTGTTGGACTTCCATGCAGTTTGATTTTTCTGGTTGTTTTTTTGTTTTTAAACTGGTTATTTTTTTGGTTGTGTGAAGAAGTGAAGTGTTTCTACCTATGCCTGCATCTTGGCTAAAACCTACAATTTTTAAATTTCTTTAAACCTTCTAAAAACTTAACTGTCCTAAAGAGTTTAAATATTTCCCTCCTAACTGTAAGAACTCAAAACATGAGGATCAGAAGAAAAGAAACCTTCAATTTTGCATAAGTGCAATTGTAAGTCATAGAGTGAATGAATGTGCTGAGGGGAAAATGCTGCAGAAAACAGGCTGCACAGAAGAACACAAAACACCACTGGGCACTCAGCTGCTCCTGTCCACTTGCTGCTGGCCTCATGAAAGGCACGGAAGGAGCCTTGTGTTTATTTAAGCCAGGAAATCAGCCACCTCAAGGGAGCACGTGGTGTGGACTATATGAGGCATTTTCATTTTATGTAGATACTCTGGCCTATCAGGAGACAGAAAAGGGAAAATTTAATATAATGAGTTAACTGCTTTCCATCAGATCGAACAGTGAAGGAACCGAGGACTCAGGAGAGCCTCCCCAACCCCAAGGTTGGACCTGGGCTTCACAGTGCAGAGATGTCCTGGAGCTCTCAGGGCTGCTGGGTTCCTCTGTGAACAAAAAGTGAAGCCAAAAGCTGAAAGGGACGTGCGTTCTGCCCCTCTCCCTTTGTGTGTCCCTGCAGTGCCGGACTGTTGCCTAAGAGGAACACAGAACTAGCTGGCAAGGAGCTCTGAGGCATAAAGGTCACAAAGAAGCTTATTTGAACATGCAAGTCCTTGGGGAATATGTCCCAACAAAACCCTTCATGGGGAATCTGCTAGAGAAAGAGCCATATAACAAAAAATGCAGTCAGCATAAGAGCCACTGGGGAGCACTGGATATCATTTACTGCAGAACTAAGACTAGGTGATGGATATTAGGGGATATGCTATGGTATATAATGGATGTATGCTCTGACCACATAGGTACATCTGTCCAAAATTTGGAGGCTGTAACATCCATAAGGAAAGAGTCTGTTAAAACATTGTTTACATCAGATGTAGGGAAATTTCATTTTCGATCATACAGCAGCCAAGAAAGAAAAGACTAAGGATATTACATAAAGATACCTATGGTAATCATTACCATACAAACCTAAATACCTAAATATAAACAGGCAGGTAAATAGGTCAGCAGAAAGCTAAGCCGTAGAATGAGAAGTGTTACTGTGTAAGAGGAGGGAGGCGTGGGACGGAAGAGGCAAAGCTTGACGCCGGACTCTCCGAATATACCTTTGTGTTGATTTGATTTGGGAATACTGTAAATATTTTACATGATTATAAAGCAAAATCATATTGAAAAGAAATGACTGAAAATTGAAAGTAAAATTAAACCAGTGAACTTAGCTGTGTATCCAGTTGCTGGAGTCTCCACAGGAACGATTCCAAATGACTTCACAGCACAGTTATTTGAGTATTCCTCGTGGTATGTTCATGGGGAGAAGAAGTTAGAAAAAAGTTAAAAATCCCCACCACCTTTCAGTCATCCTCACTGGTGGTGAAAGAAAATGAGTGACTTTTGGTGTCATTACCCTGGATTTTTGGCTTGGAAGAATGAAGATATAAAGTAAAATAGATAAGGTTAAATCAAAACCCTGTAGTCCTGGTTTGTGACTGCAAATATCTATGAAATCGTAGTCTCTGTCCAGTGAAAAGTGCAGAAACAGTGACCTGTCCAGTCATCTAGGGAGCCCATCTAATGGCCCTAGATACACTTCCCCACGGAAAGGAGCCAGGGAGTCCTTGACCAGGCCTGATTTGGGGCCTTGGGTAGGGAATGTATCAGATGAGAACATCATGTCCCACTGGAATCAAGGTTCATGTCAAAAGACTTGGGAGTCAAGCTGAATGAACTTCTACTGGCCCTGAGCTCCGGGAAGACACTCCTGCAGCTAGCAAGAAGATACCTTGCCATCCTGGCTGGCCTCCCGGGTGACTCCATTTTCTCTGTTTCTATCTCAAAATGTGCCCTCTAGAGTAGTCCCTGAGTGTTTAATGGACTCTGCTTTGGGGTGGAGTGGCGGGGGGGAGTGCCATCCTTCCCCAGGAGCCAGGAGCCTCTGCTTGTTCTGGTTCACTTGGCATGAATTTGCGATGAGACCTGCTATCATTTTAATGATCTTTCAGGGAGGTTTTGGGGAGGAACACAGACCCCCTCATTGTCCTGTTACTGGAGGCCACTCATATTCACCAAAAGAATTTCATCAAATTGCTGATGGGCCAAACTGGCTTAGGTCAAGGAGGTATATTTGGATGGAGTTTTATAAGACTGAGAATAGATGAATATTATTGTAAATAAACTTGCTAATGTGAACGTTTGAACTCAAAAAAGAAATCAGAATACTGTCTCATTCTATCAAAAAATCACATGGTGTTTTGGTAATGAAAGAAAATGGAGTGGTTGATAGATAAACTGTGGTCCACCTAGACAATGGAATGCTATGCAGCTCTAAAAATAAATCAGCTATCAAGGCAAGAAAGACATGGAGGAAACTTAAATGCATATTAGTGAAAGAAGCCAATCTGAAAAGGCTACATACTGTTCGATTCCTACCACATAACTACATAACATTCTGGAAATGGCAAACCATGGTGACAATAAAAAAAGGAGTGGCTACAGGGAGGGGGTAGGCAGATCACAGGTTTTAGGGCAGTGAAAAGTACTCCATATAATATAATGGCGGGTGCATGTCATTATACAGTCGTATAAACCTGTAGATGTGAAACACCAAGGTGAACTCTAAGTGAACTGTGCACTCTGGCTGATAAGGTTCATTGGTCGTAACCAATTCTCCACTCTGGTGGGGAGTGTGGTGTGGGGGAGGCTGCACCAATGTCTGTGTAGGGGAATAGAATGAGGAATGGAAACACTCTACAGTGTGGGCCAGCTGGGCCCTGCTGGTGGTGGTCCCTGGTCTCAAAAGGTGGGTCTTTCTTGAGAGTGACTGTCAGGGAACTGGAGATGGAATTTCCTTAAAAAAATTGCAGGCCCCCAAATTGTTTTGGTCTGATTCAAGGTCCTGTGAGGGCCCTAAAATTCAAAAAGAACGTGACACAGAAACTCGAATTGGCCTTTGTTTAGCTGATGCCACCCGAGCACAATACATCATCCCTGTGGGGTGGGGTAGGGGAGGGAGCCAAAATGCAAATTCTTTCTCTTCGGATGAACACACATCTCAACAGCCAGATCCAAGCTAGGTTTCCAGAATATTATTAGAGCCAACTCTGAATCAGCAGGGTTGGGGGTAGATGGCCGCCGCAGCCCTGTCCTTTTAATGCTGGCCCACTGGCTGTCCCAGGCAAGAAAACCAGGTGCAATCAGGAGAGCTGAGCTGAATTAGAATGGAGTCTGTGTGGTCAGGCTGGCAAAACTGGTTCAGACCGAATGGGCCGCAGCAGGAGGGAAGGATTTTATTTTACTTTAGCCTGAGAACGTACATATCTGGACTTTTCAGCTGTGCAGCAATGCCTAGAGATACATGCATTCCTCTAGATTACCCCCTGAAGGGCTTAGGACAGAGTGTCCATGTACCCAGACCACCTGACATCCGGAATGTCACTATCTCGGACCAACCCAGAAACTAAGCATGCAGGTCAAGCTCTTCTCAATAAGGTGCTTTTACCGTAAGAACCCTCAGCTTTTTTCTTCCAACCACTCTGGGTGTCACCTGGTAGCATTTTTGATTTGCAAATCCTAAGACCTTTCAATAAAACTCTCATTCTTTTTGGTCCATTGAGGCATTTTAGTTGCACGAATGTATTACATCCCTAGGAAAAGAATCCCGGGCTTTTCCCTCCGGTGTGTTTTGTCTTGCTTCCTTGTGGTCCGTGGCGCCCACTGAGGCGGTCAGCACAGTGAAACCGAGCCGATGGGATGGAAGGAGGCAGCTCTGCCATTGTTCCAGCTCTTTGACTTGTACTGCAAATCTGGGGCGGATTACTCCACCCTTGTTTAATCTGTCTGTGAGATTTACAATTTTCCCAGCTCTGTGGTCATCATTAATTTCAAGTTCACCAATGTAGCCGTGCTTCTTCATCACCGTTCAAAAGAGACAGTGACTTTGGAGCACAGCCTAGTAAGAACCTGCCATTTGCCTCTCTTTTTGGCATTGTTGATACTCTTGAGAGCATCAGCCAGCACATTCACGCAAACCAGTTTGATGGCACAAAAAGATGGTGGAAAGAGAGACTGTCATTTTTTGAGTTTAGAAAAGCCTCCTGATTCATTTACGCTTGATCGATACCAGCAAGGGATATGGAGGCAGCCCCTTAGGCCTGACCCCACACTGAGATCTTGGTGGTCTGTCCCTGCGGTCCCTCCCACAACACAGTGTGGCATCTTCCTCTGGGTCACTCAGCTCAGCTCCAGCCCCAAAAGCTGTGCCTTTCTGTTGACTGCCACCACCAGCGCCCCCAGTGCCCATAGAGGCTGGGCTCCGAAGAGGTGGAAAATGAACGAGTTTTGTGGTTCACCAAGCATGAAGGGAGAGGCTCTTCTGTCCCATTTGTGTCGGGGAACCTCCATCTTGTTCTAGCACCTAGGTAAGGTGCTTTGCGGCTCTGCCCCAACTGGATGGCTTATCCTCCATCAACTAGATGTTTAATATTCAGACACAGGGCCTCATCTCATCAAAGAGAACATGTTTTCCTTCTCATGCTGAGTTGGGCTGAGTTGTCAGCCCAGCCTGGAGCTATGTCTTTCTGTGACATAGTCGAATCATCTGTATTCTCCTTCAGACCCAATTATTCCTTTTACAAATAGCCATAGGAAATTTGGCTTCCAATCAAATTGTTAACTGTCTTTGGGAAGCTCACTCAAATTGTTTAAATAATAACCACAAGCTTTGTTGCAAGTATCATTAAGTAATCAAAGTGTTGGATAAAATAAACCATTCAAGTGACTGGAATGTTTAAACAAAAGAGCTTGAAAGGGAGACCAGCAAAAGTACTCCTTTGTTGCTGGGATGGGGCGGGGTCAATGAGGAGTCAACGGGACTTTAGGGGCTCAGGTGTGAGGGACCAAGCTCTGTTCTGCACTCACACCAAGAGGAGGCAGATGGACCATATGGATTCAGCACCTCAAGAGACGAGATTTTTCTAATTAACATGACTTAGAAAATAGACTTTGACAATGATGGAGACTGAGCATTAAAAAAAAAAATCCCTGGCACTTGTGAGGTGTGGGTTTGGAAGATACCTGCTTTCTCTTGATTCAGGGGCGTGAGTTGGGGAAAACAGGATTGCAAAAGCCGTAAGATGCAGATCAGCCGATGGTGACTTTGGCCTTATGACTTCAGGAATTGTCTGTTCCATTGAAATACATATCTGAAGTCATCCCTACAGCAGCAACTAGTGAATGATTTGATTTTCAACCTAACTCTGACTTGTCAGCTTCTGTATTTTTCACGTTTAAAGAAACTGGTGGTTTTGTTTTGCTTGGCATTCAGGATATGTAAGGAGAAGAAAGGGGGGAAACGTAGGTGATACGGGAAACATGGGATTACCTGGCATGATGGGGCTCTCGGGTCGGGGTGAGGCTGATGATTTCGTACCTAAGATGAGTTGGCTATAAGTTGTTCATTTCGTTTACTTCTACTACTAAGTAGTTAGACTAAGCTGTTACTACTAAGCTGTAACAACTACTAAGTAGTTGTTACAACTACTAAACTGTTACTTCCTGGCAATCTCTGGCACACTTCTGAGTTCTTGTGATGTGAGAAGATCTTGCTTTACAAATGGTTTTTAAATGCAGTGAGATTTTTATGCATACTCAATTTAACAATTAATGAAGGATAATCATTTAAATTAATCATTGATTTTGATTCTACTGTTTCCATAATTTGCAGCCTATTTTTTTTTCCAAGCCTTAAACATTTTCATAGGTCTTTGAAACACTAGGTAGGCCTGAAGGTCTGTGCCACAGACAAAGACCATGGGGTGGGGATTGTCTTTGGGATTGGGGGCTGGATGGGACTGGGAGAACAATAGAGCAGAAAATGGGGATAACTATAACTGAACAACAATAACAAAAAAATTAAAAAAGGAAAGGCATTCAGACACTCCTTAAGGAAAATCCTAACTCTATTATGTTGCTTTGCAGAATTTATTCTCTGTGGTTGTCAAAGGGGGTTCTCACCAGAGGCCCAAGAAGTGGGCTACGGAAGCATAATTAATCCCGTTTCCTAGGGGACTGAATCGGAACTAAGAGGGCAGGGGCATCTCGGGGCCCCCTTCTACACCAGAGCTCAGGCCCTCCCACCTAACCTCGTATTTCTGCCCCCCTGGATTCTCTCCACATCAAACATTTCCAATATCTGCCCCATTTTCCAAGTGCTGGCTTTTCATGAGGTCAGAAGATCCAACACATGAAGTAAACAGAATGGGTGTTGATGTGTTAGTGTGCAATCTTTCCTGGGATGGCTGGGTTTTCCTGAAGACCCGTGGACTCTTGGTATGTGACCCCACTACCAAGCAGGGGTCCCTTACTTCGCTTTGCTGAGATGGAGCCAGCTGGCCTGGGGTAGAGGACAGCTCCCTTCTGGGCACGTGTTCCACTTAGTCACCACCCTAGACCTGAACCCCATGCTCAAACCTAACTTGAAGTGGAGTTTCCAGAGACATGACTAAGATGGCCAGACAGTGGACACAAAGTGCCCTGGCAAATGCCGCTCATGGGGCCTCGGGGACATTTGGGTTGGGATAACATTCCAGCTCAGAAGAAAATGCATTTATCCAGCAGCTGTTAAGCCTGGGCCCTTGGTGAGGGCTGTATAGCTCATCCGATCCTCACACCGACTGCACCCAGGGCACCGCCACTCCCTGCCTTTCACCCACAACGGCACAGCACCTTGCCCGAAGCTGGTCAGATGGAAAGTGGCGGGGCTGTGACTGGGCACTGGCAGTTGGACTTCAGAGCCTGGGGAGCCTCTGCGTGAATACAAGGTAAAGGGAAATGTGGCTTTTGGTGGAGAGGGAGGGTTTGTCTCTTGATTTCCACATGACAAGTGTACAGAGTGGGCCGCTTGTACAGTGTTTGAGAGGAAGGTTTCATAGAAGACCCTTTGCCCAAGTGTGGGGAGGGCTAAAGGGAACATGCAGGGGAGGGTGCAGGGTGCAGGACTGTGGGCCAGCTGCATGGGGGCTTTATAGCCCTAGGCCATAAAGGGTAGGGGGAGTTGTGACTGGGGTCCAGAGAGATGGCAGCAGCTGTGGATTTGGTAGAGGGGTAGACACCCTCTAGAACTCCACATGTAGGCAGGTGGGGGAATAAATGCGAGCTTCCCTCATTTGCCTCCCACCCTCTGAGCTTCTACCAGGGTCTCCTCTTGGCCAAGCACAACCAGAGGCCAATGGGAAGAAAGCCTCCTGATACAGAGGTCAGCTGCCTCAGGCTTGGAGTGGGGTGGAGCAAGGAGAGGAGTGCTCAGAACAAAAAAGTGGAAAATATTCAGGACACAGTCATCTGTGTGAAAACAGGTGGGGAGATTCATATCTGTATCTCTACATATTTATATGCACGCTTATAGATACGTAAGTTATGAGTATTTCTGGAATGATATGCGCACAAAACAAATCGGTAGAAACTTCTGAGAAGTGGCCTACTTTCCATTGTGTAATTTTATCTACTATTTGATCTTTACCTTGTGCATTTATTTTATATTTGATCTATCCATCCAATAGAGGCATGCATGTGATCTAAGCTAGACCAATCATAGTGCTCCACCTCCTGGCCACAGTGATTTGTCAAAGGTGGTTGGCACATGACCCACACTCAACCAATCAGAGACTTTTCTGAGCTTGTCAGCCCAGCCTGAAACTGGGGCAAGAGAGGTCCATTTCCTTTCCTGTGGTTAAGGAGCCATCAGGATGTGGGTCTACATAATAGTAGCTATTATTGGTAATAGTAGTTAACAATTATATGATAACTTATATTCTGTTAAACACGTAAGTTACTGATAGACTCCATTTTTTATCCCCCAAAGGAAATTTGATCTAGTTCAGCCTATATATGCTGGGCTCTCGGGGAGAGGGGTTTATGCAGGCATGTTCACCAGTGGGGTGGGAACTTGGGCGCTGTCTTAGAATTCTGCCTACCTTATATACGTTAACTCAACTCATCTTCATAGTAACCCCATAAAGTGTGTATGATTGTTATTAATCTCATACTATAAATGACAAGTGAGGAAGAAGGAAGTTAAGTAACTTGTCTGACATTGCACAGTGGGCTGCAGAGGCCACCAGTGTGCACCTGAGCTCCCTTCTGCTGTGCACCCCAGTGTGGAGCACCCTCCCTACACTAGGTTGGAGGTGTGTGCAGAGGAGAGACTGAGCAGCAGGGTCCTGAGGGGTTAGGATCCCAGGCCTAAAAGCAGCACCACCTCAGTTAGGCTGTCAAATTAGTTATACTCAGCAATCAAGACCCCTGCCATGTTTTTTCAAGGTCAAGGAGAATATCTGGGCTTTTTAACGATATAATTGGACTTCTACATCTATACTTTCACCCACGTAAGTGGTCCTTATATCCAAGTCTTAATGTTGGAACTTATGAGTGTGGCTTTGTTTGGACAAAGGGCCTTTTCAGGTATAATTAAGCATCTTGATATAAAATCATCTTGGATTTATGGTGGGCCCTAAATCCAATGGCTAGTGTCCTTATAAGAGAAAGGCAAAGGGAGATTTGAGACATAGGAACACAGGGGAAAAGGCCATATGAAGATGAAGGCAGAGGGTGGAGTGATGCTGCCACAAGCCAAGGAAACTGCTGGCCACCACCAGGAGCTGGAAGAGGCCAGGACGAATCCTAAACTTGAGCCTTTAGAGGAAGCATGGCCTGGCTGACACCTTGATTTTGGACTTCTGGCCTCCAGAACTGTGAGAAAATAAATTGTTATTTTAAGCCACCTTGGAGATGAATACATCCTATTTCCCTGAGTACAAAGGAGCATCAAAAATGGATTACAGCTCTGGTTTGATCCAAAACAAGATCTAGACTTGATTTTCTGTTTATCTTAAAGAAGAAAGCCCTTAGGGATTCCAGAAGTGAGAAGGGAGGGTTTGATGACAGTGGAAGTGGAGGGGCAGTAGGGGAATCTTGGCTCATGTAAAAGATCAGAGAGATTTCTAGAATAGGAAGAAGGTAGACTCACTCCCAACAAATTTCCCAGTTTTCACAGACTTTCTGAGTCTTTGTGGCAGGCAGGATTCTGAGATGAAAAAGCTGTTCCATTCACACAATGGAACACTACTCAGCCTTAAAAAAGAAAGAAATCTTACCTTTTGCTACAGCATGGATGGACATGGAGACTATTATACTAAATGAAATAAGCCAGTCGAAGAAACATAAATACCATATGATTTCACTAATATGTGGAATCTAATGAACAAAATAAACTAGGGCGTATGGGGGGATAAGTGGGTTTGGAAAGAGGCATGACTTGGGGTGGTAAACACACAATACAATACACAAATGATGTGTTATAGAACTGTATGCCTTAAACTGATATAATTGTATTAAGTGACGTGACTCCAGTAAGTTAAAAAAAAGAATTCTGAGATGGCTTCCGAGATTCTGCCCCTGCTGTATCCACCCTGTAGAATCTCCTGTCCTTGAGTGCGGGTAGACCTGTGGACGTAATGGGATAGCTGCACCTTTTTGTGTGTTGCGTTGCATAAGATACAGCAGTGTCAGACCAGAGAGAGATTTTTCTGCTGGCTTTGAAGAACTTAGCTGTCATTGTGAGAGGGCCAGGTGTCGAGGACACGTGGGTGGCTGCCGAGCGTTGAGAATCACCTCCAGCTGACAGCCAGCAAAGAAATAAGAACCTCAGCTTTATGACTGCAAGGAACTGAATTCTGTCCACAACCTGGGTGATTTGGAAGTGAACCCAGAGCATCAGATGAGATCTCAGCCTCAGCCCACACCTCCGTGATGTGTCACTGCCACGGGCACAGAGGGCTCACCTTGGACGCCCGACCCACAGAAACTGTGAGATAATTAATGTGGACTGTTTTGAGCCACTGAGTTTGTGATAGTTTGTTATGCAGCAGTTTCTGACCAAAGTTTCTCCCAAGTTGTAAATGAACAGACACACTGAACTCGAGTCTTGATTTTATGTTTCTTTTGACCCTGTATTAAAAATGGATGTGTATTTTTGAGTTGTATTTTTAGATGAATCACACATTAGTTTACAAAAAGTTTGAAAGATGAGCAAAAGTTTATTATTACGTATCCACAAACGTGTCCTAAACGTCCTTGGCTGTCGCCTGCTCACTGTTCTTTGTGTGGTCGGCAGCTTCCCCCCTAAGCCCCTCATGGGTTTCATGCAGAGTCTGTCCAATGAGCTGTCTCTGCAGGAGCAGCGCTTCCCGGCAGCACAGCCGCATTCCTGCTGTTCGTTAACCACAGCCCCACCTTCCCCAGTGAGATCTGGGTCTCAGCACTGGGGGGCGCTGCCCAGTCCTTGGGGGGCATGGCTGCTCCTTATGTATCTGTTATGTATTCTTTGGCGTTCTCTTCACTTTCTCGCAGCGCAGTCCTGTTATAGTTACTGATTCCTGCATTAAACTTCCCTGTGGGACTTACTGTGTGGTTCCCCTCTTGTGACTGGCCCCAGATGTAGGTACTGTTCCCAGCAGCATGTGGGCACTGGGTGCTAGGCACTGAATGGATAACTACAGAGACTTGAGATGACACAGGCCTGTCTCCAAAGAGCAAATATGGTGCCCACATAAAGTGGCCAGAGCACAGGACTCCGGGGTGAGAGACTGTCCCTAGACCTGGCTCTGCAGGTGAGTATGGGACTAGGGGGATGGCCCTGGCACTCAGTTCCCTCATCTGTGACCTGAAGGCAGTAGACTGCATGGCCTTGTTGTTAATTAGGGTACAAGTTGTGTTGCTGTGACAAAGTGACTTAAAGAACACAGAGGTTTACTCTTTCTCAAATAGGTGTCCTTTCACGAGGGGTCCAAGGTGACAGGCTGCTCTGCTCCCCATGGTCATTCAGGGTCTGTCCATGTTGTGGCTTCGCCATCACTTAGGGTATCACCCTCATCCATTCACGGGAAGGTGGAGGTAAGGAGGACCATTGCTATGCCTTAAGGCACAGGCTCAGGAGCAGTGCCTGCCACCTCCATTTGCATTCCAGCAAGGTGCACTTGGTCACATGACCACACAAAACGCACAGGAGGCTGGCATGTGGAGTCATGCCCAGCCACAATAGATTGCATGGAAGAAGGGAGAGGATGGTGGGGGATAATGGCCAGTGCCCCCCATGTCTGTTCCAGCTCTGCCAGGCTTCTCCACACGTCACCCCAGCTGCCGGCAGTCAGAGAAGGAGAATGTTCCTGTCCACGTGGGAAATCCGGGCTTCACTGTTCTCCTTGTGCTTTTAGAGTCAAGATTCTTAGTGCTTGCAAAAATGCCTTTTAGTGCTGAACAGTGAGGCGGTGGCAGCTGTGACTCACGGCACAGTCCTTGTGCATCTGCTAGGGAATACAAATTTCTTTCTCCAACGTAACAAATTAGAACCCATCTGGGATTTGAGAAGTCTGAGCTAAGGTTTCCTGGATCTGTTTGCCTATGAAGCAATAATGAGAAGTGAAGAAAATGATAAGTTTAAAGAACCCTTGTGTGTCCAGTAGGACAAAGGCTTGTGAATTTTTATACAATTTATTCTGATGTAGGGCAGTGTTGCTTAGGGGTTTAGGGAGATTAAGGATTAAAATAAAGACCTGAAAATAATTGAACTCCTCTGTAGTGCTTCTCTGTGCCAGGCACTATTCCAAGTCTTAAAAATGATAATTCACCTTGTTCTCACAAAAATATTTTGAAATAAGGACTATTATACCCATTTTAGAGACGTGAAAATGGAGGCAGAAGAAGGAGAAATAACTTGCCCCAAATCACACAGCTAAGTAGTGGATCTAGGAGGTGAAGCCAGATAATTTGGCTCTAGAGCCTGTGCCTCTGTGTGTACACTGGTGTGTCCTCTCCTCTTCTTACAAGGAAACCAGTCACTGGGTCACTGGATTTAGACCCCTACTCCAGGATGACCTCATCTTAACTAATTATATCTGCAGGGGCCCTATTTCCGAATGAGGTCACCTTCAGAGGTTCTGGATGGGTGTGCCTTTGGGGTGGCAGGACACTCTTCAACTCACTATACTCCCTACCCCGATATTGCTAGGTTTTCATAGCTAAAAATGTACTCATTGGGAGAAAAAAACACAGTTTTTCTACTTATTTCAGGAGGGAGAAAAGATGGTAAAATGGTATTTCCAATTTTGTAAAAACTACACAGCGTGTGTTAAAGATACGTGACAATGATACTTATATTTACACTAATATCTGCCACCTCCGGTCCTCACAGAGGCATCAAGAAGATTAATGCCTTGGAAAACTTGTATATTCTAGTGTTGCATTATTGTTGTTATTATTATGATTACCCTGGTGTTCCCGTTTTTGAGGGAGCCTCTATAATTATGGTAACTTGTATGGATCTATTAGATTTCACAAATGACTAAGCTATAAGTTAGTCACATGGAGTGTGCAATGGTTCTTTCAAGTTCCAGGACTACAATGACTGCCCGTGTGTGATGCACTTATGGGTCCCATGTCATCCATGGAGAAATGGAGACCTGGAGAATTCAGACTTGTCCATGTTCTTCCAGTGAGTTAGAGCTAGAAAATTCTTGAGCCAGGACCCCAGTTGCGACAACGATCCTCTTCCAAATCTTTTTACAGGAGCACAATGCAGGTTCGTGCTCAGCTCACATCCCCCTCGTTTTTCAGTGAGTGGGCTATAAACTAGCATTTGGTCAAGTTCACTTGGCAGAGGTGCAAGGCCAGGGAGGAGACTCTACAGTTCACATGCACATGTCCCCCCCGGGGAATGCAGAAAGAACAGGGTGTGTGGAGGTGGGGTACTTCCTCCCTGGCTCCCAGATGAAAGTGCTGGGATTTTTGCTGGGAGGCTGCTTCGGGAACAGGCTTGCTGACTTCAGGGCTGGTCTTGTCCCCTGTTTCTGCCTTGCGAATGTTTTCTGGGGGCTGTGGGAAAGAAGGGCTCTACGCTGAGCTGCTACCTTCACTGTCTCCTCCTTTTGGAGGCATGACGTGATATGACACGACTTTGCAGTTTAAAGGTGGGAAATGCCAATTTAAACAAAAATTATTTATTTATTTTTAGAGAGAGGGGAAGGGAAGGAGAAAGAGAGGGAGAGAAACATCGATGTGAGAGAGACACTGATCAGTTGTCTCTCGCACGCCCCCAACTGGGGACCTGGCCAGCAACCCAGGCACATGTGGCCTGATTGGGAATCGAACCAGCGACCTTTCAGTTGGCAGGCTGGTGCTCAGTCCGCTGAGCCACATCAGCCAGAGTGAGAAATGCCCATTTCTTTTGAACTCGAAGGGTGTTTTTGAAAAAATTTTAATGAGTTTATTGGGGTGACACTGGTTAATAAAATTATGTAGGTTTCCGGGGTACAATTTTATAACACACCATCTGTGTACTGATGTAACACACCACCCCAAGTCAAGGCTCCTTCCGTCACCGTTTATCCCCTTCACCTTCTTCTGCCTACCCCCAGGCCCCTTCCCCTCTGATCACCATCATACTGTTGTTTGTCTGTGAGGGTGTTTTTTATCCCTTCACGTTTCTCACCCCGTCTCCCAATGCCTCGCCCCTCTGGCAGCTGTCAGTCTGTCCTCTGCATCTATGAGTCTGTCTCTATTTTGTTTGTCAGCTTATTTTGTTCATTGGATTCCACATGTAAGTGAGATCATATGGTGCTTGTCTTTCTCTGACTGGCTCGTTTCATTCAGCATAGTACTCTCCAGGTCCATCCATGCTGCCACAAAAGGTAAGATTTCCCTCTTTTCTATGGAGAGAAGTATTCCACTGTGTAAATTCAACTTTTGAAGGGAACTTGAAGGTAAAAAAATCCATGCGTGAGGATGGGAGACGCTAAAAATAGGAACATCTCAGCTTCCAGAAGAGCAGACAAATAAACAAATAGGACATAAACAAATGTGGTTGCTCTGTTGGGAGTTTTCCTTTGCTTGTCCCCTGCAGCTACAAAATACACAAATACAGGTTGACAGGTGTTTTACTAATTCAGAAAACGTTTCTTAGACCCCTTCTCTGGTCAGGGTGGTTGATGCAGCAGCCAGATTTCTGAGAAACTGGAGGTCGCTGAAGACAAACCCTCCTGGGAATGGAGATGAAGTCCATTGTGAGAACCCCCATCCTCTGTTCCGGAAAATTGCCGAGGTCCCCTGGGAGTCATAGCCTCTAGTGTCCTATTTTGGTTGCTGAATTAATCTACACTTTGAAAAAGAGGCTGAGTGTGCCCTCAGTGGGTAAAGGACAGTGGGTTCATATGGGACAGGTGGTACAGGCGCAGGCCTCAGGAAGTTCTCGTCTCCGTCCTCCAGGCACACCGGTAAATGTGAAACTGTGTTGACCGTGTCCCAAGACCACCGCACCAAGTGAGGTCTGAGGACCAGCGGCATGGGAGCTTGTGAGAAATGCAGTATCTTGGACCCCAGTCAGACCTCCTGAATCAGAAATGCCTCTCCACAAGCCCCCAGGGGGTTCATGTGTGAGCATCAAAGGCTGGGAGGACAGGCCCTAGATAGAATGGCCACAGCTGTGACTGACAAATCCTCTCCGACCTCAAATGTCCCTCTGCCTTTTGAAGAAGCCAGAGAACCCTGCTCTCTGACCACGGACTGATCTTTCAAGAGGACCTTTTTTCTCGCATCCAGTTTGACCTAAAGGTTGGAGTACGTGTCCTCTTTGTTCCCAGATCTTCTGTTTCTTCCCGCAAACAGCACAGCTCCTATGAACCACTGTGTATCAGGCCAGGGTATTGTCAGAACTGTGAAGAGTCTGACATTTTTTCTGCCTCCCGGTTCACAAGGTAGCCTGATCTGTCAGTACCATGGATGCTCCCAAATGCCACAGGACTCCTGGGTCGGGGACGGAGAACTCTGTTACTCATAGCACAGCAAGCAGCATGAGCTTCACTAAAATGTGGTCTATTAATAGAAAAGTGGAGGTATAGGAAGGCCAGCAGATCAGAGAGGTAGTTATTCACCATTCCCAAGTGGTGGGGAGCATGCCACAACACATGGACTGCACAGGGAAGCACCAGGGTAGGTCAGGGCAGAGAGAGCCACAGAAAAATGTAACAAGAGTGTTTTTTGGTGGTTTTCATGGGAAGGAACAAGGTGGGGTAAGCAGGTTTAGGATTGGCTACTTTGATAAGTTCCATGGGCTCCAGGCCACAGGGGTGTCCCTAGTCATCTGGTACCTGGCCCCCGGAGACTAGGGCAGACAGATAATGGCCAGAGTGTGGAACCCCCATAAAAGAGGTGTTTGGGGTATGAGTTCTGGGTTGGTTGGTTTGTATTTGAAAAGTACACTTGTAGGAGAGACATTTATTATGTCTAGGGATTGGCTGGCCCTGGAGGGCCGGTCCCTCCAGGGTTAGTAAGCCTCCATATGTCACAGCATCGGAATCCTAAAAATACAAGACATGGTGAATAGAAGCTTAGTGATTGCATTGGTTCTCACGTCCCCATGTCCCATGGGGCTGACACGGAGGGCTCAGGGGAGTTTGCCACACAGGGGTTTGCACCACAGCGGGGAGCCCTGAGCTCAGGGATCACACATGTTTCTAATGGGCAGTTAGCAAACACGCCCAGCCTCTGCCCCAGATGCTCTCTGCCTTCTACTGGACAGTAGCCACTCTCCCCACAGAGGGACACATCTGCTGTGACTTTCCCTCAGAGCTAGCTGGATGGGTTTCAAGCCAACCAGCCCACCTCTGGCTTTAAGGGTGAAGAAGCCGAGACTCAGAGCAATGAACAGGGACGCCAAGAACCTGCAGGAGTGCAGGGTACCAGGTGCAAGGGCATCAAAAGAGTAAGTGCTAGGAGCCCCGTGATTTGTTCTTGTGGTAAACTGACACAGAATGAAATTTTGCTCGACATTTGTACAGTTCTGAAAAAAACTTGGTTGCTGAAAATGTTTTGTCTCCTAATTCAGCAATTCTTAGATGCTGCTCAGGGGACTCAGGGCCTCTTTTCTTCCAGAAATATGGGAGTCACTGGGAGCGAAGGGGCAGGGATGGCCAGGGTGCCCGCTACCAGGGCGCACAGCCACAGGCTGGTGCTGCATTCAGCAGTCTCTTGTGGAAACTAGGGCTGCTGGCCAACGCCAACCGCCCGCACCAGCAAAGGCTTAACAGCTCCTCCAAAGGGTCCCAGTTCAGCCTGAAGTCAATCGAAGTTTTGTGTTTTCAGTGTCTGCTTGTTTTTGCTGGTAGCTCTGTAAATCATGCATGTGCAATGTGAGGTTTCTTCCCTCCAGTAAGATTTGAACCTGATGCTTCACATTGCCTTTCTTAAATTACTAAAAAATAAGTTCTAGAAGTCTCCACTCAAAGAGGTCAGCCAGTCTTTAGAGAGCTGGCTTTAGAGAGCGGGATATGAATCCAGGCTGCTGCATGAACTCACAGTGTAATTCTCTGAGTGTTGGGCCCTGCATCCATAAAAGGAAGAATAGAACACTTGCCCACGGGGTCCTGTGAGGACAGACAAGATGCTGTGGGCGGGGCAGAACTTGCCACACAGTGCTGGCTGGCTAATAGCAGCTATGGTTTCACCCCAGCTTCCATGTCCAACATCATGTCCACATCCCTGGTCTCTTGACTTCTAGTCAATCTTCCTGACCTTCCTGCAGGCTGCCCTGAGACTCACCACCCTTGCCTGGAGGAAATGTTCTCTTGCGTCTCTGCATGTCCAAACACTCTGTTCTCTGTGGGTTCCACTGAAATGCCGCGTCCACCGGAAGCCTGGCTCCTCAGAACCCCACCAGACTGCTTGTTCTTAGTACAGGCTGTCCCATGTGGACATGGAGCTTGGGGTACAAGACTCATCCGTGATGCTGGCATTTCTGGAGAGCCAGGTGTTAGAAGTGTGCGAGAAACAGAGGCAGGAGGAACCAGATGATCTGATCCAAGTGCCTTTATTTGATGCTGCACTGACCGGAGGGCTGAGTCTGGACCGGTTGCAGCCGGAGGGGGAGGCAAGAAAGGGGTTTTTAAAAGAAAAAGCGTGGGGCTTGTGGCGGGTAGGGGAGGGGTTTGTCTCTTGTTCTTCTGGGCGGGTGCCTCAGGGTTTCAGGATGTGAGCTGGGACAACGGGTCAGGCAAAGGTCAGGCTGTTGCCAGGTACATGGGGTCAGTCTGACCATGGGCCAGGGTGGCTGGCGCCAGATGTCTATTGTGCGCGGTGGGACAGAGTTCCGGTTAAGCCCAGGGCTGTTAAGCCCAGGGCCATCAAGCGAGTCAGGCTAACTGAGTCATGGGCAGTCCCGCGGGTCAGAAAACTGGCCTGACTGGATCATGAGCAGTCTGGCGGGCTGGGACATTGGCCTGACCCTTTCACCAGGCACACAGAAGAAGTCGGTGTCCCCTATACCTATTAGGACAGCCCTAGTGAGAAAAGCAAAAGTAGCAAGCGTTAGTGTGGATGCGAGGAAATTGGAACCCTTGGGCACTGTTGGTAGGAGTGGAAAGTGGTGCAGCTGCTGTGGAAGACAATTCGGTCACTTTTCAAAAAATTAAACATAGAATTACCACATGATCCAGCAGTCCCACTCCTGGGTATATATACACAGGAGAATTAAAAGCAGGATCTGAAAGAGATATTTGTACACTCCATTCTTGGCAGTATCACTCACAATAGACAACAGGTGGAAGCAACCCAAGTGTTCATCAGTCGATGATGAGTGGGTAGACGAAATATGGTCTATCCACATAACAGGGAATGTTATTGAGCCTTAAGAAGGAAATTCGGACGCGTGCTACAACATGGATGAACCTTGAGGACAAGATGCTAAGTGAAAGAGACCAGTCACCATAAGACAAACATACGATTCCACTCACAAAGTGCTTAGAGGAGTCAGTTCACAGAAGCAGACAGTAGGATGGGGGTTGCCAGGGGTTGGGAGACATGGGGAGTCAGCGTGTAATGGGTACAGAACTTCATTTGGGGAAGACGAAAGGGTCCCGGAGATGGGTGACGGCGATGGTTGCCCAACAATGAGAAGGGCCTCAATACCACTGCGTGAACCACGCACTTGTCAGTGGCCAGAATGGTGAATTTTGTGTTACATGGATTTTGCTACAATTAAAAATAAAAACCAAACCAAACCAAAAATTCCCTAAAAGACAGATCTTTTTATTGCTTCTGTTATTCCCTTCTGTTATTCTCATCAGGCCTTTCTGGTTTATTACAGACTTGCTCTAGAGATGGCGGTGGGGGGCAGGTAGAAGTGGGTGTCACTTTATGATCTTTCAATAACATCAATATTACATACATTTCTTTCCCATACATTCTTGGAATTTTAAAGTGGTATATGGGAGGCCTTGGAATGGGAGATTAGATTTTTGTGGGGTGGGGACCCTGAAGCAAATGGGCTTGAGTGTCAGGGACCTCATAGGACATGAAAGCAAAGTGGGGGGATCACAGGACCAGTATCCTGGAGGTATAGAATGGGGCTTGGCAGTGGGTTGAATAGTTTCCCCTCAAAATTATGTCCATGTGGAACCTGTGAATATGACCTTATTTGGAAATAGGGTTTTGCAGATGTAATTAGTGAAGGACCTCTATTTAAAATCATGTGCTTACAAGAAGAGGAGAAGAAACAGAGACACACACAATGGGGAGAAGCCCAGATGAAGATGGAGGCCGAGATCAGAGTGATGTGGCCACAAGCCAAGGAACACCTGGCGCCACCAGGAGCTGGCAGAGGCAGGATGGCTCCTCCCCTAGAGCTTTCAGAGGGAATACAGTTCTGCTGACCCCTGGACTTTGGATTTCTGGCCTCCAAACTGTAAAAATATGAATTCCTGCTGTTTTAAGCCCCACCTCCAAGACTGTGGTAATTTGCTAGGGTGGCCCTAGGAGACTAATACATGCAAGTGGGCAAAGGGACAGATCAGGGGCTAGGATCCGGGAAACCAGGAAGATGTGAAGAAGGGGAAAGAATTAGTCAGGTGTCCTTGTTACAGGATAAGGAATCCTGGCCTGGTCCATTGCGCAACACAGAGAATTTATTGGTTCTTGGTCTGAACTGGTCTGCTGACATCAGCTTCAGAAGCGGCTGGATCTGGCTATTCAGAAGAAGTCATCTAGAACCTTCCTTTTTCCATGTCTTGGCTCAACTTGAGATTCTGGTAAGCTCTGGGGCCTCTCTGTAGCCTGGCTTTGGGGACCTGTCCATCCAGGGCAATCACAGCTGGTGGGAGATGGGGCCTTTTGAGTGGCCAGACCTGGGTCTCACTCACATCCTTGAATGGACACAAGGATGGGGTCCTTCCTAAGGAAAATTAGGATACTGTTATTAAGAGAAGCAGACGGAAATAAGGACAGGCAAAAACACCAGAAGGATATGACAAGGAGGTACTCCACATCTCTGCCGTGTGCCACCCACCCCCCCCTCTGCAGCAGTCCCCCCACGCCAGAGTGACGGCAGTAAGTTTCATTTTGAATGCTCAGTGTGGTGAGATTCAGCAGGATGACCCAGCTGTGAAAAAGCCACATTGTAGATGTGTTGTCTACTGCTGACTTTGGGGGTCTACCAGGAAGGACCTTGCCCTGACCAGTGCCCTGACTTGTGAGTCCTTTGGCTGCCTACTCCAGGACAATTTAATGACCCACCTGTCCTCTCAGAGAGTAAATCCAGATGGTAGCAGTGACTATTCATATGTTAATATTTACTGAGTGACTCTGACTGCGGAGATGCAGGAGTCAGAGCAAAAACATACTGCACCAAAGAAAACGTATCTTTTCACCTTCCAAGGAGAGATCTTACTCAGGGGCCAGGACAGAATCCTGGGCCGACTCCCTCAGACACTACAGCTGCTGGGCTTCTGCCACAGGGTCTTAGGCTTGCCAATCCCAGGGGATAAACCATGGATTATGTCTAGAGGATAAGGGCATCAGTGCCCTGGGTCACCGGGCTGGAAATAGGCTCTAAATTGGAGGTGATGGGGTGAGGGTGGACTGAAGCAAGCAGAATGGACAAATAGAGTTGGGGGGGTGCTTTTTCTATTTGGGGGGCATCTCAGCAGATCTCAGCTACCAAATAGGCAGCCCCCAGCATTTCTCCCATGGCAGGCACAGATGCCGGTGGTGTCTAGTAACCCCCTCCATGGAGAGACAGGGAAGAGGTGTGAAGACATGACAGAAGATGAGAAAAAGGAAGAGAAATTGGGGGGAGGAGAGAAAACATAAGTAACCAAGCAGATCCCCCGAGAGGTTTACAGTGGATGCCAGACACCGTCCTAAAGGCTTTGTGGGCACACAGATTCCTCTGGACAAGCTCATGATGTGAAACCTATGAAGTCCTCCTTCTTATGGATATGGAGACCGAGGCACAGAGGCCGTGTGCAGCCTTCCTGAGAGTGTTCATAAACGTTCACTGAAACGCAGTGTGTTCACAGACACAGAGTCCAAAAGCCACACGTGGAGTTTGGATGCTCCAACCACAATATTTGCTAAGCATGTTCTGTGATTCCAAAATCCACTGGCCCCCAGGGCTACAAGGCCTACTGTCCCTCCACGATGCTCACAGCCCAGCAAGGGGAAACGCAGATGCCAATTATTGCAATGCTGTTGTCCAGGTGCACACACTGAAATACTGGGAGGAAAGAGAGGGCCTGCAATTTCCCATCAGAGGCCTAAACTTTGGAAGTGTTCTGAGTGCAGGAGCTTTGCTTCCATGGGAGGAAGTGAGGGACATAGAGTTAGATGGCAGGGTCACTGAATGCCAACCTGAGAGGTGCGACCCTGTCCCCCAGCATGGCAGCCATTCAAGATGGGCTCTGGTTGGTGTGGCTCAGTGGATTGAGCACCGGCCTGTGAACCAAGGGGTTGCTGGTTCAATTCCTAGTCAGAGCACATGCCTGAGTTGTGGGCCAGGTCCCCAGTAGGGGGTGTGCGAGGGGGCAACCACACATCGATGTTCCTCTCCCTTGTTTTCTCCCTCCTTTCCCCTCTCTAAAAATAAGTAAATAAATACAACCTTTAAAAAAAAAGAGGTTTCAAGATGGAAATGTGTTAGGTCTTTTTCATTGCAAACAAGAGAAACCAAATTCAAACTAGTTTAGACAGGAAAATGAACATGGTAGGAGGTCTCTGGGGGAAGTGATTCCAATGATCTCAGGACTAGAAGGGGACTTTGGAACGGAGCCAGGAATCCCCATTCTGTTCTGACTCTGATCTAGGCTTCTCTGTGCTTGGTGCAATTCCTCCCACTGCTGGTGGGCATTGTCCATGTGGCAGGGACCCCCTGGAGGGCAAGGTGCCATGGAGCAGGTAGGTCCATGTGACTGGGTGCTATGGGACAGATACCTCCACATGGCAGGCTGCCATGAGAGGGTATACCTGCTGTGACAGTGGGGACTGACATTCCAGTTTAAAGATCCCTGAAGAACAGAGAGGAATTCTTTCCCAGATGCAGAATGAAAAGACCCAGGGAAGGACTTTGGTCTAGTTTCAGTCACATGACCAACACTGGACCAATCATTGTGGCTGGGGCCCAGAGTCCTTTACACAGGCAGGCCTGAGTCATGTGACTACCATGTGACCTGGGTCACGTGATGGGCCAAGGGAGGAGGGTGAGCATGCTGTGACTGGCAGCCCCTCCCAGGTGGGAGACAGGACAAAGGAAAGAGGGATGCTGGTGGGCAAACAGCAGATGTCCCCACAGGCAGGGCAGAGGTCTGAGGGACCTGGGCAGGCTGCCGGGGAGGCTGAGCCTGTTGCCCCGAGAGCCTGCATGAACTCGGTCAGGAGAAACACCTCTCAACCTTGTTAAACACAGGTTTACCTTCCTCACCCCTCAATAAGAATAATAACCTGAGCTAGGTTTTAAAATGTTATTTGAAATTCAAAGTAGATTAAATATCAGGAAGAGAAACCAGGCGAGTGAGTGCGGCTTTGCTTCCAAACCCACGCCTCTTCAGCAGTCCACACTCTCCTGCTGGGGGAGAAAAGACAGGAACTTGAATGGAGTGAGCAGTTGTGCTGGTGAGAAGGGAATGGCCCTAGGGTTGAGAACAGTGCTTGTCTCCCTGTAACTTGCTCAGAGCCCCCCTGGGGAGCCTGTTAAGTTACAGATTCTGATTCAGGAGGTCTGAGAGGCAGGGCCTGAGATTCTGCCTTTCCAACAAGCTCCCAGGTGATGGGCCCCACACCTCACTGTAAGCCTGAGGACTGAAGAGTGTGGAGTCATAGGACTGAGAGTTGGGTGGAGCTGCAAGTTGGCAGTCATGGAAGCCACCAAGAGGGCCAGCTCGTGGTTCACCTGAGACAGGTGGAGATGGGAGTGCTGGAGCCAGGCAGATGGATGGACTTTATTGGAGACTGTGCCAGTTTGAGCTCTCGGGGCCACTCAGACCCCTCCCTGGACACACAGAGAACTTCTGGAGAGCCAGAGGGGAAGGGAGGTGATCTGCTCTCACTCTTGGATTACAGCCTCAGTGGGGTCCCCCTTTGTTGCCTGTGGGGGATGAAAGAAGGAGGGGCAGAGCAGCCGGAGCTATTACCTGCCAGCTCTTCCAGGCAACAAGGATGGGTACCCCAGTACCTCTGTGGGAGGGTGAATAGTGACCCCCAGAGTTGTCAGGTTTCAATCCCTGCAACATGTAAATGTGACTGTATATGACAAAGTCTTTGCATACACAATTGAGTTAAGGATTTTGAGATGAGGAGCTTATCCTGAATTACCCAGGTGGGCCCTGAATTCCATCATGTGTATTCTTATAAGACAGAAACAGGGAGATTTGACACAGAGGAGAAGGTGATGCGACCATGGAGGCAGAGATCAGAGTGATGTGGCAAGGAATGCAGGCAGCCACCCAAAGCTGGAGGAGGCAAGCAACAGGTAGGTCCTCCCCCAGAGCCTCTGGAGTGAGTGTGGCCCTCTGACACTTCATTTCAGATTGCTGGCCTCCAGAACGGTGGGAGACTCTGTTGTTTTAAGTCACCCAATTTCTGGTACTTTGTTATGGCAGCCACAGGAAAAAAATGCGGGGAGAGTCAACCCCTTCTTTGCTGGCCCTCCACCACCTGCCATAACCAGCACCTCAGGGGTGACCCTCTCTTTCTCCTTGGTACCCACCAGAGCCCCCTGTACTGTGCCTGAAAATGGGTGATGACCATTAGCAAACCGAGGTGAGGGTGGAAGTTAGATAAAGGAAACGTTAATAATCAGAGGCCTGCTTTTTGACAGAAACACTTTGCTCTTCGAAGGAGGCACCTAGAAATTCCAGGCTTTTCCCAGTGCTGTTGCCTGCCCCAATCCAAGCTGGGAGCTTTGTAAGGAACCTCCTTTAGAACCAGGTGACAACCCACATGAGAAAACCAGCAATGTCACGTTATGGCCACATTTTGAATTTGTCTCCTAAAGTGGAACTGAGTTTGGTTCCTCACTTCAGTCACATGATTTGATTCTGAGTAACTTTTGACCACTTCCAAACATCAACTCCAGCTGAAAAGGTGAAGGACTGCCCTTTACGAGACATTAAAAAGTTATCACATGATTCTGGTGGCTCCCATCTAGGCCTCCGCCTCTGGCTAATCAGCCTCTGACTAATCAGCTTCAGCTGCTTCTGCACCTCTTTGTGGTTTTGGAAAGAAAGGAACTGGACATTTCCATTTGGTTAAGGCCTTTCTCATACCAGGCTGAAACTAGTCCATTGTGGGGGAAGCAAGGAAAGCTCACATTTTTTCCCTGGGCGAGGCTAACTTCCGAATCCTGCTCCTATCAGGAATGACCAAAACTTCCCACTGAGATTCCCCCACCTCTGCGTTTCTTTAGTCCCCTACCTGCAGGCTTCCAGTTCACAGAGGTTTGTAGTCAAAGGCAGGTGAAAAATACACCTTGCTTCTGTCCTATCTTTACATCTTCTTCATCCTGTTTCTGCTCTGCCCTTCCTACATTTTCAGGTTTTGTTTGGTTTTGTGCCTGAATTAAATATAATAGCAGGGGAAAATTTTATGCATTGCCTGAAATCAAAATGTCAGGAAAATAAATGCTCCTTTGTGAGATCATCACATGGTGGGACAGCCAGCAAGCACAAATTCCCAGAACTTTTTGCTTTGAGTGGTTCAGGGGAGCCGGGCCCTGCCCTCTTCCTCTCCTCATTAACAAAGAGAAGCTTTGGGTTGGAGCAGAGTATCTCAGACTTGAGCATGCACTCGACTCACCTGTGCCAGGTTAAAATGCAGGTTCTGATTCGTACGTAGGAAGGTCCTGGGCAGGGCCTGAGATTCTGCCAGTTTAACCGGCTCTCAGGTGACAACAGTCCAAGCATTGCACTTTGTTCTGAGCTTGGGAGCTTGCCCAACACATGGAATATCAGGCCTAATCCAGCTTCTTGATCCCTGGGTCATCTGAATGGACATTGGAATGTGGGGCTCAGTGCTAGACCACAGAGAAAGGAGACCCCTACACATTGGCGTCCCTGTGGAATCTGGAAGCACTGATGTCTGGATCCCACCACTGGGGCCCTAATTTAATCAGGGAGGAGTGGCTTGGGCATGAGGAATGTCCCAGCTCCCAGGTGGCTGAAGTGAGCAGCAGAGTTTGAGGACCGCAGAATTGGAAGATCCTTAGGCTCCAATCCATGCTGTCATTGATTTCACTAAGGGGATTCTGCCAAAATGGGCCAGGAAAGGCACTTGAGCAACATAGAGGTGTCTGCGGAATGTTGCTTCCGGATTGTCCTAGCTCCCTCAAAATTGACCTGGCTCACAGCAAATACAGGGCCAGCCCAGGCAATACCATGAAATACACATACACTGTCCCCCATTTCCTCTGTCTGTGGTTCCCTTCAACCTTCAGGGGTCCTCTGGTCCCTGCTCACTGCTCAGCCTGACCTCAGGAGACCCTCTAGCAGGAGAGGGTCTCATGTCATCCATTTATACAATAATGAAAATTTAAGTCGTGGGTTATCCTCCTTTGGGGAAGGGGTCCATATTTTATTGCCTCTAATTGTAGAATTAAAGAGGGTAGATTAGAAAGCAAGTGGGCTCTGGAATCTGCCAGGCTGGATTTACGGTTTGAATGATGACGAGTTGTGTGGCTCTGAGTATGTCACATTGACTGGACGAGAGACTCAGTGTCCTTCTGGATAATGCCAGCCTCATGGCTTTGGGGAGGCTGGACGGAGTGGAGAGTAGGCCGTCAGTGATATCTGCTCCACTCAGCCACTGTCACTGCTCAGACTCGTTCTGGCTTCAGATCTCCAGAGGCCGGCATCCTGGAAGGAAAGGGGGACCGCTGAAACCATTTTTTCTACGAGAGAAACAAGGGCTTAATTGATTCCCAGTAGCAAACATATTAACTTGGGGAATGAATGTTGAAGGTGAGAGTGTCATCACTCAGGAGACTGCTTTGGCCTAGAGTACTTTTTTCTTTGATGAGTTTTATTCCTGGTGTTGTAAGTACTGTGTCCAGGCAAAACCTTCACTGGCCAAAGGGAATCATTTGCTTACTGTGTTACAGGCCTATGGAGCCCAGTGGGTTTAGGAGCTATGAGATCAGTGGTTCTCAGCCCTGGTGGTTTGGGCCTCGTCTGGAGACATTCTGGTTGTCAGAAGTCGGGTAGGGAACAGTTATGGGCATCTGGTGGGTGGAGGCCAGGGATGCTGCTGCATATCTTACAAGGCATAGGACAGGCACACCCGCAAAGGATTATCCAATCCAAAGGGTCAGTAGTGCTGACAGCCCTACTTGAGACACCAGGGTAAGAGTGATTGCATTATTTGTTTATATCTGCTTTCCTGGATGTTCAATCAAGAAATTAACAGCTTGGATAATTGTTCAATCAACTGATGATTATTCAACCAGGAGAGATCTCTGAGACTCCACAGGTACCCAGGAGACTAATAGCTTCAGAGGGGAATGTGCACTCTCCAGAGGCTGGGTGACACTCACTTCCTGTACAGAAAGAAGGTATTAGAGCTTCCCCTAATCAGGGTTCAAACAATCCGTAGGCAGTCCCACCAAACCCTGCCCAACACTACCCCTCTGCAGCATTCAAAAGGAGGAGGCTGCTCCATTTGGCCCAACTCGGGGAAACTCCAAGGAGTGTTGTTGATGGGAGACACAAGGGGCAGGACCGTGCGTGTGAGGGCTGCCTTGGAGTAGGAAGCAGAGTATTTCCTTTTGGGGTTGTCGTGAGACTGAGGATGGCAGCTGACTCCCGACTGAGGGGAGGGGTTTTGAAACAAGGGAGCAAGTGGGCAAGAAGCAGAGGTAGGAATCTGCACTCAGAGTGTGTGTGGGGGGCGTGGGGGTGGAGAGAGACACACACCCCCACAGAGGAAGCTGCCTGCACTGTTGGGGGCCTCTGTTTCACAGACCAGCCCTGCAGGTCTGGAGACGGCTCTACACCCTTCTCCATGTGGTTTTTCTCCCTTCTTCTGGAGCAGGTTGGTATAGGTTATTCTTCTTCACTGTCACCCCAGTCTTGGAGACACACCCCTAGAGGGTTGCCAGATAGAATGCAGGACATCCAGTTAAATTTGAATTCCAGATAATGAATTGTGTTCCAGATGAATCATGAATTTTTAGTATAAGTACATCCCAAATATCGTATGGGACACACACAAAAAATTATTCATTGTTGACCTGAAATTCACATTTAACAGGTGTTCTGTATTTTTTCTAGTGTCTAAATCTGACACTTGTACCCACTGGGCACTCCCTCTTCCACAGGCCTCAGACACACACACATGGACACACACACACACACACACACACACACACACACACACACAGGGTCAGAGGGGCGGCTCTGTGCCTGGAGGAGCAGCTGATGTCTGGGCAAGTCCCTGGGGCCCTGGCGCTGTGGCTGCCTCAGGTCTGCTCACAGAAGTGGCCGGGGCAGGGTTGCCTGTGATTTGGTGGGCACCACAGCATCTGTTTAGTTATATCCTGGGAGGTACTTCCCACTTCCTTTCCAACTCTCAAGTCTCTGTAGAGCGGGAAACACTGCCTCATGCTGAAAAAATGTGCCTGGAGCCCTTGCGGATGATCTGATTTCTAACTGCAGGAGGACACATTATGTCAGTCACATTATGATGATGACAATAGAGGGGTCCAAGCCCTTTCCACAATCCTGAAATCCAAAACACCCTAAAAAGACATTTTTTGGTAAGTTTGGAGACCAAACCATCTACATGTGGCGTGGGTTGACGAACAGGCATCTGCCCTTTGGGTCAGGTTCCAGGAGCAGCCACAGTGAGCAGTGTGAGCTTCATGACGCCCATCTGCCAGGCCACCTCTCCCTCTCACCCCCTCACGCAGACCACCACAGAGGGCAGCTGAACCATCTTCAAGGGCAATTAGGCCTTGGCTGGCAGCCGGAAGACCCACCCCTATTTTTCTGTGGTGGAGAATGTGTCTGCCTAGGAGTCTCCAGGCAACCCAACCCCAGGGGATTTCTCTGGAAGGTGGAGAGAGGAGTCAGTGTACACAACGTTTGGCTGGAAGCGTAAACTCAGGATGATGGCTTCCTAAGAGCACATGACTCAGAAATGGGCTAAAAATAGTACAGCTTGTTGAAATTACAGGAAGCTTTGATTACAGAGTATATTAGTTTACTGCGGCTGCTGTTAACAAAGTACCACAGGCTGAGGGGCCTAAAACAACAGAAATCTGTGCTGGCCCAGTTCTGGAGGTGACATGTCCCAAATCAAGGTGTTAGCAGGGCCCTGCTCCCTCTGAAGGCTCTCAGAAAGGTCCTCCTATCCCTCTTGTAATTCTGGTGGCCTCAGCAATCCTCGATGTTCTTTGATTGCAGCTGCATCGCACCTGTCTCTGCCTCTGTCTCCCCATGGCCTTCTCTTTTGAGTGTCTGTGTCTCTGTGTCCAAATTCCTCTCTTTTTGTACAGACACCAGTCATGTGAGTATCAAGGCCCGCCCTCATCCAGCATGAGCCCATCTTAGCTTGATGACAGCTGCAAAGACCCTCCTTCCAAAGAAAGTCTTATTCTGAGGTACCAGGTGGGCATGACCTTTGGGAGACACTATTCAACACAGTACACAGAGTGTCCCCTGTTTGGAAGTAATTGTTTTGCTCAATTAATTTTTCCACATTTAAGAATCTCCAGCTCCACTGTCTTGAGCTTGGATAGTACAGAAATTCAGGAAACATGTGTGGCTTAGTTAGGGTGATCTCTGTATCTTACTGGCTTTATAGAATGTAAATTGATTTCTTACTCATGTGAAGTTTAAAGTGAGTGATCCTGACCAGTAGGTGGTATTTGCTTGAGCAGTGATTTGGGGACCCAAGGTCCCTCCAAGGTCCCCGAGTCCATCTGCATCAGTCCACAGGGGGTAAAAGCATGGAAACCATGTGGGCAGTTCTACCAGGCCAGGCCTGGAAGCTTTGCCCATGATGTCCACAAACATCCTCCAGGCCAGAACGCTGGCACAGGTCACATCAAATAGTAAAGGAAGCTGGAAAACATAGGGTGGTTGTGGGCTGGGAGGAAGGGGAGGGGGCTGGGGAAGAGCCACAGCTGGACGGGCAGTTCAAGAGGGCGGCCGAGAAGGAATTTTTCTTTAGCTTCTTCCTCCTTTTGTTCTTCTCTCCATCTTGCTAAGCACTGGCTGCTCTGCAGTCAGATGTTCTAGTCTCCCTACTTTGGAGTACAGAGGAGGAGCAGGCTTACTTCATGACCCTGAGCCTCCATTTTCTTATCTGTGAAATGAGCTAATGCACTATCTTGTGGAGGAAGAGAAGGAGGCGGCTAAAATAGCTACTCGTGTTTACTGAGAGCTTCCCGTTCCAGGCCTTGTCCTGAGCATGTGTGTGTGTTACCTCGGTGCTTCTTTAAAAGATCCCTCTGATTAAGGCTTAGTGTCATTGGGGTTTTCTGTTCAGACAAGGAAACTGAGGCACAGAGAGGCCAAGTAACTTGCCTAAGTGAACTGCTGTATATGAAAATGCCTGATACACTACCTCTCTTTCTCCCTTCCTTCCCCTCTGTCTAAAATAAATAAATAAAATCTTAAAAAAAAGAAAGAGAGAAAAAAAATGCCCTGGTTGGTATGACTCAGTGGATTGAGTGCCAGCCTGTGAACCAAAGGGTAGCCAGTTCGATTCCCGGTTGGGACACATGCCTGGGTTGTGGGCCAGGTCAGGTCCCCAGTGGGGAACACACCAAGGGCAACCACATACTGATCTTTCTTTCCCTCTGTTCTCCCTCCCTTCCCCTCTGTCTAAAATAAATAAAATCTTAAAAAAAAAAGAAAGAAAATGCCTGATACAGTGCTTTTACGTAGTACTGAACAAATTTTAATTTCTTTACCATTAATTTTGTTTCAAATGCTTTAAAGTATCCTTAAATATAGGCAGATGGACAAGCTGGTGGATGACAGTGTGAGATGCTGGCTAGCAAACTGCCAGAAAGCGGCTTTAAGAGGGTCCTGGAGGTGTGAGGTAGATCCCACCCCAGGGGACTTTGAAACAAGGTCTGCTCACAGCAGGAGGGCAGGGGTCCCTGCTGCCCTACGGGAGAATCCTGATTTTCAGCATCTGAGGAACCCTGTGGAAAACAGGGAGGAGGGGACCCTGCCTTCTGGCCCTGAGTGGAAGAGTCAGAAGGGGCTACCAGAAGGAGAGACATGGTGGTCGTGGCTGTCACTATACTGGTTTGTGACAGGTCTGTAAGGGTAGAGACCCAGGGCTACTCTGTACCCCAAGCCCCCCAAATCAGTGCCACCTCTAAGGATTCAACACTGCTTCAAAGAAAAAGCTTGCCATACCAAGGCAGCTTCAGAGGCTCCTTGCCTCTGCTCACAGTGGCCACCCCAGTTCCTCCAGGAGAGACGGCAGCCCCTCCAGGGCACAACAGAGTCCAGCTCCCTCTGAGGGCATCAGATGGATAATTAGACCAAACTGCAAGAGGCAATTACATCTTTGTTTCTCAGAAGTTACAAACAAAGAGCAAAGAGAGTTTGCATCACAATGTCTCGGGGGCACTGGGACATTTGCTCAGAAAGCCGCAGCTGAGTTGTATTTAAATCCCGTGGGACCATGGAAATGTTTCATCAGCAATTACCGGAGGCGTTGGGAAGAAATCTCTCTGAGGGAGATGCTTCCACTCAAGGAGGTTCCTCCTTGCCCTGTTCCAACACTGGTTTCTTCCAAATAGTCTTTCTATATCATTTAATTATAGAAGGTACTTTATGCCGTATTTTCATAGTTTTGTTTTAATATAACTCATGACTTGTTTTGACTTTATCAGCAAAGCTCAATAATTCACCTTGCTCAGTGCCTGGCACATACTGGGCACGAAATGAATGTGGAATCAAAAGTGATGATAACCATAAGAATATGCATAATCACATAAAAGCAATGATAAAATCAAAGCTGGCTTGTTGCAGCACATTCTTCTGCCTGCTGTCGTGCCAGTGGGAACATCCCAGTGGGTATGCTGGTCTTTAGAGGGCTGCCTCCCTGGTTAACCCGGAAAGCGTATCCCTGCAAACATTACACTCTGGATGTTAGGGTGGGTGGAAGTGGAAGGAAATCTAAGGTGTGCGTTCTGAGTCTGTCTCAGGGAGAAGAGGAGCAGGGTTCTGGCCCTGAGGCCCATGTCCCTTCCCCGACCCTAATGGAGAAGAGGTTTGTTCCCCAGCCCAGAGGGCCCAGGTGCACCGAAGCAGCAGCAGGTCCACAGGCTCCAGAGATGGGGGCCCAGGGTCCCTAGACTGTGGAATGGTGCTGAACACACTTGTCGCTGAGGGGAGTGGGTAGGCTCCTTGAAGAAGGTCAAAGGGACCCAGGCCCAGCTGAGGTGGCAGGTAAACAAGCCATCCCTGTGGGCTCACCAAGGGTAATATCTCCGTTCTGTCTGTGACCAGCCTCATCTACCCTCGGGTGGGAGTTTACGTGTCCTTTACCACTTCATGTAATATAATCAATTTGTGTAACTATAGCCCAATGCTCAAACCCAGGAAATCAACCTTGGTACAAGACTATTAACTAAACTACAGACTTGTTTGGATTTTGCCCGTTTGCCGCCCCCTGTGCAGTAGAGGGTTAACTCAGCAGGCTGGAAGGAGTTCAAGTCCTGCATATTCCAGAGAAAGGACTGGCCCTGGACCAGGATAAAAGGGTCTTCAGTCCCCTGCCCCACCCATCTCACACGCACCAAATCTTCCTATAAACTAGAAATCCCCACTTCCCCAGGTCCCTCTTGGGAGCCAGTTTCTCATCTCTATCTTCATTACTCAGATGGGCTGTTAAGAGCCGATGAAGTGTCCTCGGTCCCATGAGGTCGAGAGAAGTGCGTACACTTCGGTTAACAGAGCACCTTCTGCTGGTGGCCTTCGCTCCTCCCCCTCTCCACTTGGTGGGCGGGGAAGTTGTTGGAACAGGGTTGTGGTGGGCATTGGCTTTTTGTCTATTGGGGATAATAACCACTCTGGGGGAAACGTGCCTTCTTTCTGCCATAACCATGAGCTACCAATGCGAGTTACCGGGATCTTACACACCCCTCTCACGTGACCACCCCTCATTGGTCAGAATTGGACACTTGACCCCAACTGGTCCAATCAGAGCCCTTCCCTGGGAGAGAGCAGCAGGTATCAGTTGCTCTTAGGTGGCGAGCACCCAGACCCTCGCTGGTGGAAGAGCTTGGCCTGGAGTAGGCGAGTGAACTTGGGCTGAGATTAACCCCGGAGAGAGTCTCAGCTTAGTCCCCAGGTGTCTGGGAGACCTAGCTACGCCCCTATATGCTTCCTGGGTGATATGTGCTTTCCCTTAGGTTTCTTTTACATCCAACCCAACACCTTCACTGATACAAGCACCGTATTTCATCCTCTCTGCATCTCCAACTGGTGGCAAAAGGCGAGGCACACGTTACATCTCATGTGATTATTGAATGAAGGAAGGAGAAGAGTTCTAGGAGATACAGCAGCAACATCACACATTTCCTCAGGGCCGTTCCTGCCTTTGTACTCCCGCGTGTGGAGCTTGGTAGACCAGGACCTAATGGCAGTTTCTTCCTCATGGGTCATTTCAAACATGTTGAATGACATTCATTTGAAAGCCACCTTGAAGAGACTGTCTAGGTGATTTGCAAAAACAGTCTGCTGGCCTAATGAAATCAGAACAGCCATGTTTGCCATCCTAAACTCGGGGATTAAGGAGGAAAAGCTGGGGTAAGCAGGGCACGGGGGTTCTCACAGCTGTGAGCAGATTGCTCGGCTCAGCACAGCCTGAGTCCAGGAAAGTCAGCTAGAACACAGCCCCAAATGGAAAAATTGAAAAAAAATTAAGTCCATATTTTATTTCCCAAGCTGATCTTAATTTTTCTGTCTCAGCTTATCTTAAAAATGATAAACAATTCATGACAGAAGGAATGGTTGGACAACCGTGTTGCTCCTGCTCCATGGCTACAGTGTACTGGGGGTAGAAACAGGCAACGGATGTAGACTTTGGCAAAACAAGAATCTATTGTTGTTTCATGTAAAATCATTTCTTTCCTGATTATAAAACATAGGAATCCATTTATGGAAAATTTGTAAAATATGGAGAAATATAAAGCGTCCAGGACTGGGGCATGTGAAGAGGGTGAGGGTGGGAAGTGGGTGGTGGTTGGACAGGGCTCACCCCTGTGAGGCTGTGTCCACCAGGCCTGGCAGTGTGGTCAGGAGGGTGAGGGCTCCCAGGGCAGAGAGCCTGGCACAGAAACCTGGTCCTTAACTTCTCTGCCAGAGGAGCATCAACGAAACATCCATGAGTCTGTAGAATAGAGAGTAGCAAGACACCCATCATGGGAAGGGGACTCCACTTCTGGTGGTGGGGTGTGGCCCCATGAGACCTTACCCTGCTTCAGTGCGAGTCAGAGCAGCACCCCAGGTGGCAGTGGCTTCAGAGGAGAGACCTGAGTGCCATTGGTGTAGATTATCACCCAGTTTCGGTGCGTTAAGGCTCAGGTTCCAGCAGCAACAAGCCTTGGGGTCCTAGGCTCTGGTGGCTGTAGAAGGCAGTGTCTGTCCCAATGGTGGTTCTGTGGGGGTACGAGAAACAGTAGCTTGGGTGGGGTCTTGTGGCTAAGTCACGACCCTCTGTTAGAAGTCCCAAAGAACCCTGTATTTCTTCCTCACAGCGTTGACAACAATTCAACTGAGCAATTAACTGGAAAGTTCATTATTTAGGGTCTTTCCTAATTAGGAATCAGGTGGCCAGTTGTCTGTGACCAACCTGTCTAGTTTGTCCAAGATTTCCCCAATTTTAGCACTGAAAATACTTCATCCCAGGAACCCCTCAGTCCCACACAAACCAAGAGTGTTGGTCACCCTACTTAGCAGACAGACACTCGTCTCCATGGAAGGACCCCCGCATCTGTCCTTAGCTATCTCACCTGTTCCTACTCACGCACAGCGCCTTGCACAGATATGTGTCCAATAAATATTTATCAAACATTAATTCTCATTATTACTGGAAATGCTCCATAAATATTTGCTGAATAAATGACCTCCAGCCAGTAAATAAATTGTTTTCCATATCATGATGTACGACCCATTTATTAATGAATTTACAGATTATTACAAAAAGAAATAAAGATTTTTGTGCAAGTATAAAGTGCCAAGTAGGGTAAGTTTAGCAGAGATAAATCCTCAGAAAAGATCAGCAAATGGCCTCAAAGGGTTTGGTACTGATTCTTGAATCAGTCTGAAATGGGGATTATGGATTTCCAGATCCTCTCAAATGTGAGGGGCCAGCAGAAAAGACAGATGCCGGACAAATGTGACAATTAGTAAGGGTAAGAACTTATGTGGCATGTCACTTAACACAGTAATCTCACAAACATTCCCTTGGTTGGGATGCATAAGACTGTAGGGTTGGGGAGGTGACATAAGTTTCTTAAGGACACACACAGAGTACAGATTTGAAACCAGGCCACCTTTGTATTTGTTTGTTTGCTTTTGTGTTATCCTCCCATTTTACACTGACCAGGACCACAGCAGTGACGCCCGGTGGGCAATAAATGGTTTCCGGAGGCTCTCCAAGCCATCCAGATGCGTCTGCAGCTGTAGGCCGTAGACCGCTTAGTCGATGTTAAATATTTTCTCCAAGGAAATCTGGAGGCATGACCAACCCCTGGCCAACCCTTGGGAATGTGGCTCAAGGAAGGTCTGTGATGTCAGCGATTTTGTTGTGTACACCTGGGCAACGGACCACACGCTACCAGCTGGACAGGATGGCTTAGCACAAATGGCAAGACTGAGAATGTGCATCCGGTTTCATCGTTGGGGACTTGAGTTTTGGTTGCCGTGGCTGATTGATAGCAGGATGTGTCTATATGACCAACTCTCCATAAACACCCTGGCCCCTGAGACTTGTATGAGTTTCCCTGGGCAGAGGCCTTCCACATGTGACCCTGTAGTTCTCTGCCAGAGAAAAGCACATCTGAGTGGGCTCAGATGAGGGAGCACGGCAGGAGAGCCTGTGCTGGGCCACTCTGCATTGTGCCAATATATACGTTTTCCCGACGCTTTTGCTGCATCTCTTGCTGTCATGAATCTTAGCCCTGAGTACAACTCACTGTGGTGCCTTGTCAATCATTCAAGTAAATCACCAAAACTCAGAGATGTGGGCCCTACAACACATAAAAGGAAATGATGAAGCTTAGCTCCTCTTTAATTCTGCTGGCTGCTGCCCAGCCCTGAGATCCTGACCATCTACACTCTTGCCCAGCCCAACTCCTTGCAGGTTTGAATGACAGCTCTGAGAAACAAGGGTTAGAATAGCTACAGGCAAGCCAGGAGATTGAGTTATAATCCCCTTCAGAGGGGTGTTCACCCACCTGGAATATGTGACAGGGAAGCATGAGGCCTGGACAGAAGGGGGTAGGGAGGGTGAAGGTCCCTGGAGGGCAAATTTTAGGGGTGATTGTCTTTTGGAATCTCTGGGACTTGTGCATTCTGGTTAATTTACATAATTGGAATCAAAGACACAGGGCTTCCCTAGACCTCTGTTTCTCATTACTATCTCAGCCAGGCAAGCAGTTTGGGTCAAAGCATCCTCCAGTCCTGCAAACCCCCTCCATGTATGCACATCTCTGTTTCACAGTCCAGAAGCAAATGATATATCCTATCTATCTATCTATCTATCTATCTATCTATCCATCCATCCAAAGATATTTATATGTATAAACTGATGAGTACACTCATAGACACAAATACCAATCAAACCATTAAAAAGTGAAATAACTGAACAATTAGACATACACTTGCTATTCAAAGAAAGTCCTAGCATTTGTTTTACATCAAAAAATAAACAGCTGCCCTGGCCAGGTCACTCATTTGGTTGGAGCATTGTCCTATGTACCAAAGGGTTGGGAATTTGATCCCTGGTCAGGCACATACCTATGCTGTGAGTTCAGTCCTTGACCAGGGCACATATGGGTAGCAACCAATTGATGTTTCTTTCTCACATCGATGTCTTTTTTCTCTCTCTCCTTCTCCCTTCTTCTCCCTCTAAAATAAAAAAAAAAAATCCTCAGGTGAGGATTAAAATATAAATAAATAGATAAATAGATAGATAGATAGATAAATAAATAACTGACCCAGAATAGTCAAAATAATCCTGAAAGAGATCAAAATAGGAGGACTCACACTTTCCTACTTCAAAACATACAGTAAAGAACAGTAATCAATAGAGTGTGGTTCTTGCATAGGATAAACATATAGGTCAGTAGAATAGAATTGAGAGCCTAGAAATAAACATGCATGTGTCTATGTCAGCTGATTTTCAAGAGCATTCGATGGGAGAAAGAATGTCTTTTCAACAAATGGTGTTGAAACAAATGAGTAGTCACCTACAAAGGACTACATTTTGACCCTTACCTGTACAAAAATTAACTTAGACTGGATCAAAGATCTAAATGTAAGAGCCAACACTATGAAACTTTCGGAAGAAAACATGGGAAAACCTTCATGGTATTGAATTTGGCCATGTTTTCTTAGATGTGACACCACAGGCACAGGCAGCCAAGGAGTTAATTTCACCCACATTAACAGGTAACCTTCAAAAGAATTCAGGGATAAGTATCTCTGCAGGCTCCTACTTTACAGATAAGAGCTGATGTTAGTTGCCCAAGGCCACACAGCCAGGGACACCTGCAACCGAGAGCTGAGGCTATTGGTCAAAGCTGAGGTGGCCTGCCTAGTCACTTGAAGACACAACTCTTTGATCTTCTCCTGGAACATAAGTTGAGTCACCCACAGACAGCAACTCTAAGAAAACACTGAGGGTGTCTTATCTGGCTGGGCAAAAATCCCCTAGTTTTGCAACAATGTGACGTGTTTGCACACATGAGTTAGGGCCCCATTCCTTCTTGTGTGGTGGTCTTCTCTCATCATGGTTAATTGCTCAGTTACAAATAAATTGCTTCAGCCCTGGCTGGTGTGGCTCAGCTGGTTGAGTGCCGGCCTGTGAACTGAAAGATTGCCTGTTCAATTCCCAGTCAGGGCACATGCCTGGGTTGTGGGCTAGGTCCACCGTTGGGGGTGTGTGAGAGGCAAAGGATCAATGTATCTCTCGCACATTGATGTTCCTCTCCGTCTTGCTCTCCCCTCCTTCCCCTCTCTCTAAAAATAAATAAATACAATCTTAAAAAATTGCTTCAACTTGGCATTTGTGAGTTTTGCACCAAACTGGAAAAAAGATTGGTCCATCCAGTTGGTATTTTAGGAATATCTAAAATATTTAAATGTACTAGTTTAAGCTTTTGTGCATTTCCATTAAAAAAAGGGGTCTGCCAAACACACTTTGAGCACCCTCTGTGAGGACAAATTGCTGTGCCCACACTGCCTAAGACCAGGAAAAGGCACTTAGAGGGAGCTTCCTTCTGTAGGATCATTTGAAGGCAAATAGTCCTTGGGAAATGCTCTGACCCCTTTTCTTAAGTTATTATAAAGAGTTATAACCACATAATGATTCAGCATTTTGGCCCATCTTCTGCTTGTCACCACAAAGGAACCTAGTACGTAAATAAGTTAAATGTGCATTTTTTTTTCAACACAGATACTTCTCCTTGGTCAACAGATGAGTGGCAACCTGGATGCCCAAATTCTTTAGAAAGAGCACATTGCGTCCAGGACCTAGTGAAAGCATCACTCACATGCTTGGCTTCTGGAGATGGAAGGTAGTCTAGCCCAGTGGTCACAAAGATCTTCATCTAATGCAGGTGTCCTCAGACTCAGAGGCACAATACCTAGGGACCTGTGAAAAATACCAGTGCTGCCCACCTCAGGCCAATTCAGCTGGACTGTGTGGGTGGGGCTCTGGAGCCCATGTTCTCAGCCAGCTTCCCAGGCAATGGCGATTGGAGAGTGGACTTGGATCAGAAAGGCAGAATTGATGAAAGGCAGTGGCAGTGATGTCTCCTACCATCCAACTACCAGGAAAGACTCTAGGACAACACGAAAAAGAGGCCACTGTCAGGAGCAGTTGGGCCTTCTCTGATTAGGACCCACCAGAAAATGCTTGTATGTTACCCATCCATGGTGGTTTCCCGTAGATAATAGAAATGAGAAATGAGTGCCTTGGGGCCTGAGGGTGAACTACAATTGGACTAGGCAGTTGTAGGACAGGTTGTATTTTCCAAAGATGGACACCGTGCTCCCTCCCTTCTCGTGCTCTTCTGCAATCTGACCTTGTCACTCCTCTGTCGAGAAGTGGAGTCCCTTCTCCATCCCCTGGAACCTGGGCTGCCTGTGGATCACTTGTGACTGAGAGCATGTGGCAGAAGTGGGGCTGCATGGCTTCTGAGACTAGGTCAGAGCAGGTCTGAAGCTTCTGCCTGGTTCTCCTGAAATGTTTCCTCTGAGGACGCTCTCGCTCAGATACCAGCTGCCATGCTGGCAGAAGCCAGAGCCATGTGTAGGTAGGTGCTCCCCATGCAGCTGAACCCGGCTTCCAAGTCATCCTAGCACAGGTGCTGAGAGGAGAGAAGGCTCCAGATGACCCCCATCCAGGCCACTCATGTCTTCCCAGCTGAGGCTTCAAACAATTTGCACCCTGCTCGGCTCAAACTCCTGACCCACAGAATCCTTGGGCATGATAAGTGGTTTTCCTCTGACACCATTAAGATGGAGATTGCTGTTAGCCAGCATGGATAACTGGAACAGCAGGGCATACCCAGTATCACGATGTCTGTTGGGTGATGCAGGCCTGGGGAGGGGGACTCTTGGTGAGGCAAGGTCATCCAGGATCTGGTTAAAAGACTAGGCTCTAGAGATGCCTGGATTTCAATCCGGTTTCCACCACCAGCTCTGTGACCTCAGGAAAGTTAATTAACCTCTCTGTGCCACTCAGTTCTTCGTCTCTGTCGTGGAGATAATAGTACCCACTTGAGTGAGCTGTTATGAAGATTAAGTGTGCTAATGTATGAACAACACCTGGCTCACTAGAGCACTCCATGTTGTTTTGATCATTTCTAATTTGCACAGGCTTCAGCCCGATCACAGAGGATTTAATTCTGGTCTAGAGGGCACTCATACTTGGAGAGCAATCCTGTTACTTTGTCGCAGTGCCTGGCGGAGCGGGGGAGAAAGATGGTACTGTCTCCCACTGTCTGTGCGTTGGGAACTTGGGACATAAAGGAAGATGCTGTGTTTTTGACTGGGAGGTGCTGGAGGGTTCCTAGGGAAAAGCATGATGGAGGACTTGAGAATAAAGTCAGGTGGGACAGAAGCAGGTGGAGAAGTTGGAGAGGAAGAGAGTCTGGCCTGGGCCGGTGTTGGTGTTTTAGTGGTATTTGTGTGATGTGTGTGTGTGTGCAGAGGGGAGTGAGATTCCCTTGAGGAAGTGAGCAGGTTTAGACCCTAAAGGGCCGTGTAGGGCAAGCTAGGTGTCAGGGATGTCTCCTAAAGCTAATGAGTAAGGGATCTGGAGCGAGGCTGGGGCAGGGGTTGTGGTCAAACGTCCATCTCAAAGGGGTCTCTGGCAGTGGGCGGAGGGGGCATGGGGAAGACACAAGATGAAGCAAACACAGGACAACCAGGATGCTTCCCAAGAGCATGGTGGCTTCCAGGTTCTCCACCCACGCCAGGAGAACTCTCTCCACCTCTTGCAAGATAGAGGGACAGAATTCAATTCTCTGTACATGAATATACATGGGCATGCGACTCAGTTCTCAGGTTAAATTTTCTCTTGGCCTCTGTCTTCCTGGGTGAGTGAGCGGGTTTCACTGTCCTGGTTACTGAATCACAACAGTCCCTTGTAACCAGGGTCCCTTTAACACCTGCTCATGGCTGACTGCACTGGGCGCCAAGCAATTGCTATTCAGGCATGTGAACCCAGGGGCTGTTATTAATAGTTTTAAAGGCTTTGAAATTCCTTTGATGAAAGTGCTGCTTATGGTAAATTTGTACTGGGCTGCCAATCTGGGGGTATCATCTGCCTTTGTTAAAGGCAGGGGTTTGATGGTGTTTCCCTAAAGGGCCCCAGTCGCACTCTCTGGCTCAGCCCAAAAGGAGATTTACATTACAATCCCTTTGGTTTCCAAATGGTTAAGCATCTTTGTCTTAGTGGTTGGCACATAGTGGGTACTTAATAAATGTTTGTGGGATGAGAGTGAATAAGTAACCGAATAAGAGGCACTGGCAGCATGAAGACTAATTAAAATCTTTCTAATTTGAGTCTCCAAGCCTGGAGCAGCTGTGACTTCCAACGCACCCAAGCAAGGCGCATGTTTGCTCACTACCCGGATTTTTACAAAAATGAGGAAAAAGACCAGAACAAGGGACAGAGGAATGTTGCCGGCCCCGCTTAGCAACTACACCTGTCTGTCCTGGCAGGCCACTGCCACCCTCACCATCTCACCATCATTACTGGCAGGTCCCCATGTGTGCATCTGGAGCTCTGATGGTCTCAGAAGGGGACTGTGGAATAACAGAAGAAACTGTGTACCTGGAAACAGCACCAGACTGCAGACTCGGCCCTCTGGGAGTGCTACCATGGTTGACCTTCCCTGGTCATTGGTCCCACGCGCTGGCAGTTCCCAACACCAGGTGGACCACATGGCCCAGCCCCATGGCTTGTGCAGTGAAGGAGGTTAGCTCATCATTTTCCACCTCAGCGTCTGTCAGGACCCAGCCTGCTGACAAGGACGTTCACTTCTTTCAGGCTTTGTTTGGGAGTCATTTTGAGCCTCAAGGCACCGATTTACCCTCTGACTGCTTCTCCTGAGGGAGTGTGGGCCTCCCCTGCAGGGCCAGCCTTGGGCAGACACAGGGGGCCTCCTCCCCCAGACTGGAGAAACATCCTGGTTATGCAACGATCCCCATCCCCGAACCGCCTCCAGGACGCCTAGGTCCCCAGAAGGAGTCACCTTGTGAGGCAAGAGTCCTATTTCAGTGTGCCTAACAAACTGTTTTCAAACCTTGTGGCAAATTGTTTTGAGTATATTCCATTAAAAAATAATAAAACACCTTCAAACTCAGGGCTGATTTGAATTCTAGAAAAAGCTGAGTCATTCAGAGCTGAGTCTGGAGAGCAAGTGAGTGATCAAATTTGGATAAACAAGGCAGTTTTAGGTGAAAAATGAGAGCTGCTTTTAGAGCAATCAATGGGTTTTTATATATGAATATTGACCTGAATTTGGTAAGCACCATGTAGATATCTTGGGCAAAGGCAGCTGGATTATTTGAAAGTATTTTTTCTCAAGGTAGCCATGACAACCTTTATTTAAATAGCCATATCTGGGCATTTAAAAAAAAAAACCAGTTGAACTCATGTATTTTCACAAGTACTATTTAATAAACAAATATAAACATGCCAGAATTATTAATATCCCCCCAAAGACATCATACCCTTTTATGAAAATGTCTTTGCTTTAGAAAGTAATAGACATTTTTTTTGTGTATGATGTCTATTTCCCACTTTCACAAGACACCAAATTAGACTATTTTACTAGCCTCTGTCCTAAATGGCTGTATTCAGGTCACTCTGCATTTCTATGGCAGACCCATCAGTAACCCACCGAACATCTACCTCTCCCCTCTGCCTAATTAGCAGAGACCCACCATTCAACCCTTGCAGCTGGAGGCCCACTGAATGAAAGCAGAAGCCACCTGACTACTGTTAAACTTTTAGCTTTCCTGATAAAAGGCACAGATGTGGCCATGGCCTCCTTTTCTCCCTCTTCTTGCTGTGTTGAAGGTAAACATGATGTCAGGAGCTGCAGCAGCCTTTTTGAAACCAAGAGGAAAGAAGACTGAGGCTGAAGAGCCAACCTGACAAGGACAGGGATGATCCTGGGGCCCTGATGGCATCGTCCAGCTGTCGAAGCAGGGCAGAAATCGCAGACTTCTGGACTTGTTAGCACACAGGAACCCCAAGACCGTTTGCTATGGCAGTCAGGCTGTCTGCTCTTAGCAGCAGACACAGACTGACCTGACACCCAGGACATTCCTTTATTTCACAAGCACTTGGCAAGCAGCTGTGCGGCAGGCAGTCCAAGTAGGAAGAATCATGGATGGGACTCTGAGGCAGATAATTCGTATCTTGAGAGAATTCTGGAATCAATAACTGTAACAATTTTTAGTTTCTCATGTAAAATGCACTAAAGCAATTATATATTAATAGTTTAAATTTGCAAATAACTCATGTGCTGGGAGGCCACAGTCTCCTCATGGGTGGTGGGGAGGGGATGCTTGTTAAGACCCTACTCCGCAGGGGGACAAAGGGAGCCGGTTTTAGCACATGCCTGCTCTGTGCCCACACTGCACAAGGGACTCCACCTATGTCACTTCATTTAATTCCCACTTCCACTTTGATAAGGCAGGTCTTATTTTCTCTCTTTTACATATTTTGAACATGAGTCTCAGAGAGGTTGAGTAACTTGCCCAAAGGCACAGAGCAGGTAGAGCAAATGTCTCCCACAGCCCCAACATCGTGTCTCCTGCATGACTAGACTTCAGTCACAATTTCTTGATCAAAATCTATCAGAGAAGAGCGCAGTCTCAACCTTAGAAGCATTTTTGGAGAGCAAGGGGCAAAATTCACAACTTTAGAGGCTCCTGAATTTCTGTTTGATGTACTCATTGGCTGAAAGAGACATTAATAGATGTGAATTATTCATCCTGATTAAACTAATGCTGTGTTCATAAGAGACAGACCGAAGGGCCATCTGTTGAATCCTCCGCTCTCGTTGAGAGGCTACAGCAGACGTACGTTGAAGTCACACGGGGACGGTTCCACCCCAGGCTTTCTCATAGCAAATATGTGGGGGATTGGCTGATGGCCAGAATCTCACTTCCTGCATATAAATATCCACGACCCTAAGTCTTTTTAATTAGCTTCATTTCCACCAAAAAAAAAAAAAAAATCCTACAAGCTGTCCTGTGGCCAAGTGAATGGATTTAGGGTGTTTGTATGACAGTTGGTGGACAGATAAGAGCCGAGCAAGTCTAAACTGGCGTCATCTTATGCTGTCATCTCAAATGATGTGCCCCAGAAAAGCATCAGGAGAAACAAGACTAGATTGCTCCATGTTAGGGGTTCAGCTGTGTCTCCCCAAAATTCCTATGTTCAAGTCTTAACCCCCCGTAACTAACCCCAGAACATGACTTTATTTGGAAGTGGAACTTCTACAGATGTCATTAATTTAGATGAGGTCCTACTGGAGCAGGGTTGGCCTCTCACCCAGTAAGATGGATGTCCTTACCAGGAGGTGACATTTGGACACTGACCTCCACACAGGCAGAATGCCATGTGAAGATGCAGATAGAGTTGGGGTGGAGGGCCCACGTGCTGGGGAACAGCGGAGAGGGCACAAAGCCCCGGAAAGCACGGAAGGACATGGAACAGATTCCTCCCAGCCTCAAATGGAACCGGTCCCCCTGAGAATGTTTTCACTTCTTCATAGACTTTCCGATTTGCATGGAGAACGAATCCTTCCTAACCAACATGGCAGGGCACCCCAATCTGAGGTGATCCCCTCAACTCACCACACAAAGGAGGGAGAAGGAGAAAGAAACAGAGCTTAAACGTGAGAAGCAAGATGCTAACTCAGCAGGTCTCTCCCTGGGACAGTGGGAGGAAGTGGCCCAGGCTGGCAGTGCCCAGGGCCCTGTGGCCATCCTCCTGGGACTCAGACTTTCTCCCTTCCACCTGCCTCTCTGAGGCTCAGTGGCTGCTCTTGCTGACACCCCTGTCCTCTTCTTTTCCTCTCCCCCCTCTCCCCCCTCAGCTTGTCAGGGATGATCCAGGCATTGACATCAAGTCCTAACCCAGCAGCTTAATAGTCACTTCAGAACTAGACCGGTGGAAGATTAAGGGTTGCTAATTTGGAACCAGGGACTGATGTTCTATAAAAAGCAAAGGCTTTGGGATCTGTTTAGTTTTTTAAAAGTAAGCCATTTTAGAAACTCTTCCTACACAGAAATGATGAAGTCAGTGGAATCCGTCTGCTTTGCTCACCCATTTCTTCTTTTGTGAACCCTCTTTCCCAGCTTCCTCTCCCACCCCTTCTCTAGTTGCTCCTGTCTGAGCTCAAGCTTGGGATGTACAGGGGACAGCTGAGACACTTACAGACCTGTTTGGAGAAACAGGGTCAGTACCTGTAAAGAGATGTATCCCATCCTTCTAGGAGTCTTGGGACCCAGAGGAGATGGGAGGAGGGGACTCACCTGGGCATGGCCCCAGGGCTTTGGCAGTAAGGGGCCAATGGGGAGAGAGGGGGCGTGTGGAGCAGGTACTAGCCCAAGGACCCAAGAGTCAGACTCCCCCTCGAGGAGTGTCTGCATTTCAGAAGGGCTCTGCGGGGAGAACCTGCAGCATCAGCAGCTCATGTTGGAACCTGAGCCCAGCCTGTGGAGACCCTGTGGGTTGGGAGGCCTTCCTGGGATCCCTCGGGTTATGCTGCAGAGCCCTGCGGAAATCGCCCTAAATTCTTGCTCAGGACAGGCAGGGAATCTGAACCTCTCTCAACCTCAGGGTGAGGGAGGCCCGGGGGGCACACCGAACCCACACTTCCTTTGCTCAAAACTGAAATCTGAAGACGAGGCAGCTTGATGTTGCAGAAATTCAGAATGTGGAGGCTGGTTAGGAAAGGGAACTTTGCTGACTTTCTTATCTGTATGCACTAGAGAGAAAGTCAGTGAGCAAGGCAGCTGTGCGAACACACACGCACATACACACTCATGGGTGCACATACCCCTAAGAGAAAATGTGTGGTTTTCTCAGCTTCAAAGTGAGCAAGTTATGTAGAATCCAGAGCTTTGAGTGAACCAATTTCAGTTTCTCTTTGGTGGCAGAAAATATGTAGTCATTCTTTTTTGCTTCTTATTTTTGAGATTCACCTGGAATTTATTTTTCTGTCCTATCATAAGACGATTAGCATGTCAGCCAAACCACGCCCCCTGTTAAGCTCAGTCACTGTGAAGAGGACTCTTGTTTTCTTTGTGACAAATTCCAGGAAGTTCTTTGGGGCCATAATTTCTGCTGTGTAGCCACAGAGAGAAATTTTGAAAAGCCCTCAGGGCAGGAGGAATAAAGACTGAGTGAGGAGGGAAGCAGAGGCACAGGTTTGGTGACAGATCCTCCAGGGTTGGTCATAACTAGAGCAGGGACTTGGGGCTGGGGGAGCCTCTTAGCACACAGACCTCATTGTGGTGAAAGTGCAGCCTCAGGACAGCCCTGCCCCTGGCCAGCTGGAGATCTGAGGCTGCTTCTTCCTCTCTGACACAGGCCTGGAAATGTCCCCTCCAGGTGGGGACGGGAAGCCACAGAACCAGGGCAGGAACAAAGCCTAATGTTTGGCTCTCAGAAAAGGTGCCACCCTGCGATGGCCCACCGTCAGCTTCTGATGTCTTGTTTTTCTAAGTCAGTTCAGTGAAGTTCAATTTACAGTTATTCTTTACAGAGTTATGACAGTATAATATAGTACTGGAAATGGTATAATAATTACATAGTATCATTTTTATATAGAATATATAGTATAATAATTATATAATACAATGTATAGTGTTATGTAATTTATGTCATATACTCATCTATGGTTTTTGACAAATGTGTACAATAATATAATCACAATTACAATCAAGACATAAAACAGCTCCATCATTTCCTATATAATTATGCCCCGTTGGAGGGTGGTCTTCTCTTTCCCAGTCCTCACACCCTTGATCTGTTTTCTGCCCCATCGGAGCCCCCTCCCAAGTCTGGCTTGCTCCCCGGAGCAGGAGATCAGCGAGGTTCGCCCCTGCTGGTGAGGGCTCTGTGCTTCCCCTCTCCCCGGGCGGCTTTCTCAGTGGAGCTTTCTCAGTGTGCCTGTCCTCCCCTTTGTGCTTTCTTTTTTTTAAGTTTAACTATATTTATTTATACCCAAACAAGATTTTATTTTAATTTTATTTTCTAGGCTTTAAGGCAAGCAAACTTAGTCATGATATTTTAAATGTACTTCTCAGCTTATTGAGCTTTCAGTTGGGAGAGTTGCTATGTTTGATAATTTGCCATAACCTGGTGATGATCTTAAATAATTGTGAATTCATTTCAGCTTGCTGAAATGTGTTTTGCAGGACCTCCCTGTGACTGGTATTATTAAAACAGAACAAACACTACTGAAGTCCACTTCCAAATTTACATCAGGATACAATAAGCAAATGCCTGAGTGGTCTATTGTCTCCTCGTCCCAGACCTGACAACCATCACCTGGGTATGTCTGTCCCCGAAACCACCACTGGAACTGAACAGCTCCCTTCCTGGAGAAGGGCCCTCAGCCTCGTGGTGACCGGAAGGGATGAGAACTGCATTACTGCTAATTAAAGATTCCACATGTCACACCAAACTGTCACCGAGAGGCATGGCACACCCATTCCCGCTGATGCTCCCCGCCTTGTCCTTTAAAGCAAACACTTACATAATGCAGCTTGTTCTGCACCCGGCCCCTTCTGAGCCTTTCTCAGCTCACTCATGTGTCCCTGTCAGAGGAGTTGGGTGACAGCTCACCAGGCTCCAGGAGAGGCAGAGGGAAGCAAACAGCCTCTGATTCTGAGTTTGCTGTGGTCTCATACAATGGTCCCAGAGGGAAGTTCTTTTTGGTCCAGTCAAAGTCTCCTCCTGGGCACCCCAGGCCCCTATTCCTGCTGCCCTCAGGCCTGGGAGTGGGTTGCTGGTTGCAAGGTGAAGCTAAGTCCATCCGCTCAAGGAGGGGCCAGCCTGAGATAAACTGGGGGTCGGTTTGTGGATCCTCAGAGAGCTGCTGCTCTTGGTGAGGACACCCACATCCGGGATTCTGGCCCGAGTCCCTCCCACAGCTCTCAGGCTCCCCACCTGCCTGCCCCTGGCCGGCAGTCTTTACCAGAGGTCTTACAGTCCTTTGCAAACCTGAGCTCAGCCTCCTCCTGTCCCTCCATGTCCATCCTGGAGCCCTGAGCTGGGCTGTGAAGAGGGTTGAATTTTGGGTGGCAAAACCTAGAAGAAGAAAATTCCAGGTGGAGGGAATGGCAGACAGAGGGCGGGGGAGGAGAAAAGACACAATGTGTTCAGATGCTTGTGACTCAGGAAGTTTGGCGGAAGCAGCATGGCAATGGGAGGGGGGAAGGGGCAGGGAAGGGAGGGGGTGGGGAAGGGAAGGGAGAGGACCGGAGAGGAGGCCAGTGCTGTGAGCTGGGCCAAGTTGGAGGGAACTCTGGGGTAGGCTGAAGAGTTGGCATATAGACCACATCTGTCCCCAACTTCTGAGGCTTCTTTTTATTCTCCACTGTCTAATGGACTTAACGATGATTTCAAGAGTTGGAAGGAAGGGTTACAGGGGAAGAGCCCACCCCCTGGAAGTCTGGTACAGAAGGGCTCAGACTAGGTGGTGGGCCTGAGAATGTCCCAGAAGGATCAGTGAAGAAGAAGAAAGCCTTAATCCACCTGGTGACTGCCTGTGACCCTGCATACAAGACCCTGGGTGAGAGGGTCTCTGCTGTGTGTATGTGTGCGTGTGCACGAGTGTACACAGGGGACGCCACCGATTGCGAGTGTTAGGGCTGTTGGTGCTTGGGTCAGGGTCAGGAGCTTGGCTGTCCCCCTCCCAATTTAGGATTGTTGGCTGCTCTCCTGCACTTTCCAGGCCTCCCTCCTATGGGGAGGGAGCAGGAGGCGGGCACCCTGACTCCATCGCCGCACCCACAGTGATCCCGGTTCTAAGATGGGAATAAATTACTTGACAGAAGAACATGCTGTGCAAGGTGGAGAGGAACAAATAGACGCTCCCCCGCCGCCCACACTGCGCTGTGGGGCTTCTGGCGGGGAAGGGGTGATGAGGCATGGGCTCAGATGCGGTGCTGAAAAGCCCAAATCCACAACTGTACTGCATGCTATTTAATTAATGATATTACTTATTAATTTCTATATTGTGCTAGTTCCAAGAAGTCACTGTAAACATTAGCTTTAGGATTGCTTCATGTTCCCCCACCCCCTCAACAGTCTGGAATAAGACACAGCTGACAATTAGCATAGGTTGATTTTATAAAAGCTTTTTCTAGTGAAACAGGTTGACCTGAGTTTAACTTTTACACAAGAGGAGCTGAGTGGGGATGTGATTGGAGCTGAGGTGTTTGCAGGCAGGACCTCATGGTGTCCCACCATACTTGGGGGTTTCTTCCCGGTTGTGTTTCAGCTGCAACTTAGGCAAGCTTGTTTCCAAGCTTTGGGTTGACTCCAGAGCCCTGCTGCTGGGCATGCCACTGCCCCATCTCTGCAACTTGCCCCGCTCCCAGACCCTGCGGCTGCCCCCTGGGCCTCAGCTGAGTTGGCCGACCATTGGCCAAGGGTGGCTAGACTCCCAATCCAAGAGAAATCCATAGAGTAGCCTGTGAAAGGCACTGTCACAGGGGTCTTGGCCAGTAAGGAGAGCACTGGGCTAATCCTGGTTTCTAGAACTTATCAGGTAGGAGCAAAAGGTGAAGCCAGAGATGTCATGCTCAGGTAGAGCGGGGGCCATGGTGGTTACAGACTTGTCAGAGTTCTGTGGGTGGAAGACGTGGTGACCAAGATCAAGGACATGGGGTAGAGGGTAAGGCAGCCAGCACAGTGGACCGCCACAGAGATGGTCTGGCCTTTAGCAGACAACCTCCCAAGTCCAGATCACGATGGCTTAGACCCATGGGACATTCAGTTCCAGTTTTGCCAAGGCCTGGCCCAACCACACATCATGGTCTTGGACTTCCAGCAGATTCTGTCACTTTAACACTCCTGTGACAATAAACTCCACCCCTAACTTGAAGGCCCTGGGAGAACTCTTGCCATTTGTAGAAAAATCAAACAAACTCATGTGACTAAATCATTCTCTGCCAAGTATGTTTTTAAAATTCGGAATGGGACAAGGTCAAGATCAGAGCCCTAGGGCCTACCCACTCCTGTGGATGGATGTTCACCAGCCAAGCCACTCTCCCCTTCAATAACTCGTGTCCTCACCCGCCTGCCAGCATCCCATGGGTGGTTTTATTAACTATCAGGTGAAACCCAATTCTAGCAAAGTCCTTAAAGGCTTATCAAGTGCCTGCTGTGTGCAGGGCACCGTGTGGGGGCCTGTGGAGGGTACACAATGATGGAGATGCGATGCCCACATTCCATCAGAAGCATAGGAGGGAGGCAGCAGGGGACCATCAGGAGACCCTGAGGCTGTTCATGACAATGGCACATTATCTCTGCAGTTCTCTGATTTGCCACCCTGGAAACAGACTAAATAAAAACCCAGCAGTGCATGACGGAAAGAGGGATGGGGACGAATACCATGACAGTGGGAAAAACCTTGCAAATGCTACCTCTGCCAAGCGATCAAGGTCAACATCAACAAGGGTAAGTTGTGTTGATAATGTGGTCCCTTCATAGGATGTGAGGAAAATAGAATTTACCTCTATGGTGTTACTCCCCAAACCCATCATTCTCATCTCATCATGAGAAAAAAATCAGGCAAATTCTGACAGAAGGGCATCCTACAATATACCTGACATTTTCCTTAAAACTGTCAAGGTCGTTAAAAATAAGGAGAGTCTGAGAAACTGTCACAACCAAAAGAAGCCAAGGAGACATGACAACTAAATGCGACATGGAAGCCTGGATGGGATCTTTCAACAGAAAATGAATATTAGGTAAAAACTGAAGAAATCTGAATAATCTATGGACTTTATAAGAGAAAAGTTAATAAAAATGTATCAGTTTTGGTTCATTACTATTGTAATGAATGTACTGTACTAATGTTAGATATTAATAATAGGGGACACTGGGCACTGGACACACAGCAACTCTCTGCACTATCTGCTCAGTGTTTCTATAAATCTGGTTTTCTAAAAATAAAATCTATTAAAGAACTCCCCTGCAGCAATGAGGTTTGGAGTGGCCAGGCTGTGAACCAGAATCTGGCTCTCCAGGCATTTTGGTGAGCTATTCTATGTCTTTTAATAAATCCCTTTTCTGCTTAAAGTAGCCATAGTGGGAGTTCGGTTGTTTGCAAGCAGGAACCCAGACTAATCCACCACATACATGTTTACCTACAGCATTAAAAAAAAACAGCTGCAGGGGATTTGGCATCATTGTCATTTTCCATTTTGAGTTCCAAGCATTTTACAAATGCAGGATAATGAGCATAAAGTATCTGGGGATAGAATCAAGACTAATGAGATAAGATGTGGAGTATGCTTTGAGCTCCCTGGAGCTCGTGGAAGGCAAGGTACGTGTATTATCATCGTTCAAAAAAACATGCCTTGAAAACTTTGGCAGGACGGGGGATGTAAGTGGGAATCAGTTCGCTTACTCTTGCCTTTTGAAATACACAAGTTCCATAAATGTTAACGTGATTTTTTTTGTAAACTAAATTTCTCCTTACTTTCTCTGACAAGCATTACTTTTCTGTAGTCTGTCAATTATTTTTGGTTGGGCTCCCTTTGACATTATGTCCCAGCAGCTTCCAGATTCTCCAACGGCAGAGTCTCAAACTTCAAAATCTATCCCCATTTTGAGAAAAAAAAATTATGTGTTTTTGTTTAACGTTATTGGGAATTTCAAAACAAATGGCATGATAAAAAAATCAATATAGTGGTATAATAGAAGAAAATGATATTTTTATCTTTAAAGATATATTTAAAAATATTTTTAAAAATTGTCACTTCTCGAAGGAGGACATACAGAGGGCCCATAGGCATACGAAAGGATGCTCAGCGTCACTAGCCATCAGATAAATGCAAATTAAAACCACCATGAGATACCACTTCACAGCTGTCAGAATGGTCATCATAAACAAATCAACGGACAAGTGTTGGAGAGGATGTGGAGAAAAGGGAACCCTAGTGCACTGTTGGTGGGATTGTAGACTGGTGCAGCCACTGTGGAAAACAGTATGGAATTTCCTCAGAAAAATAAAAATGGAACTGCCTTTTCATCCAGCAATTCCACTGCTGGGATTATACCCTAAGAATCCTGAAACACCAATTCAAAAGAACCTATGCACCCCAATGTTCATAGCAGCACAATTTACAATAGCCAAGTGATGGAAACAGCCTAAGTGCCCATCTAAACGAGTGGATCAAAAACTGTGATACATTTACACAATGGAATTCTATGCAGCAGAGAGAAAGAAGGAGATCCTACCCTTCACAACAGCATGGATGGAACTGGAGAGCATTATGCTAAGTGAAATAAGCCAGGTGGTGAGAGAGAAATACCATATGATCTCACCTTTAAGTGGAACCTAATGAACAAAACAAATAGACCAGCAAAATAGAACCACAGGCATGGAAACAAGGAACAGACTGACAGGGACCAGAGGGGAGAGGGGAGGGGGATAAGGGAGAAAAGAAGGGGAAAGACCCAGTTAAAGAACATGTATAAATGACCCATGGACATGGCCAACGGGGTGGGGATTGACTGTAAAGAGGGGTGGGGGCAGGGTAGGGGAGAGCAACAGGGGAAAATTGGGACAACAGTAATAGGACAACAATAAAAAAACTGTCAGCTCATTGAAACATTGAGTGAGCTTGAAGTTTACATCTGTTCCTTGCAAAGAGGAGGCATGGTGGAGCTCACCAAGGCCCTTTCAATATGTGGACCATTGGGCTGTTTTGTTTTCGAAGTCCACAGTAAGGAAAAAAGGTGGGTGAACATGGAACAACAATGAGAACGCTTTCTCCCTTGTTTTAAGGTGAGATGTTTTACCTGGAAAGTCTCTAAAGTAATTGTGTCAGTAAAGACTGTCCTATTAACAGGGATCATTGGCCCTGGTTCCTCTTGGGCCACCTTCAACACAGCTTGTTTTATTTTTATTTTTTCTTTTAAAGCCTTACAAAAGGCTATAAAAATTGGCCAGCACATTTCAGACATTTCCTATCAAGTCCCCTAATACTATCTTGGTGGATATGTGGCCTATTTTCTAAGATGTAATTGCAGATAGCTTAATTAACCATTTTGCAAGCATGTAGCAAGAATTGCCGTTTTCATAACTGGGCTAAAACTGTCCTCACTGTTCTCCAGGTAGGTCAGCAATTTAGGGTTTTTGAACTTGCTACACTCACTTCCTGGCACCAAATTCAGATTCAGCATGTGGCAAGTAATTAGAAGTTCAACTTCCATGACAGAGGAGATTCAGTGGCTCCTGTGATGGAAGTCTGGAGGTGGGCAGATTCCCCAGAAGCTTGGTGCAATGACTCAGTTACGAGATGCAGGGACCCTGGCTGTGCCTACGTTTTGTACGGAGAGTTTTATCCTGAGACCTGTTTTCCTGTGAGCCTGTAGAGGTCAAAGCCATGTACGACTTCCTCCTTCACAACCAGTAGGAGTGGGTTTGTCTGCATTCTCTGAGACGTCTGAGGGTCATGTGATTGGCCAGCTTCCATCATAATATCCTGGACCATGATGTGATCAGGACCCTGTGTTGTGCTGATGAGCAGAAGTCCACTGCAGCCCTGCCACTGGACCTGGAGGTGGCATCACCTCTGCCTCCAATACTGGTCTCCCCAGGGCAGAGGGTGTGAGCCCAAATGAGGAACCTGCTTACCCTGCGGGAGGGGTAAGCATCAACCCCAACGCTCAGCAGGCCCTTCCACAAGGACTCCTGTGTGGTTTTCCCAAGTCTCTTTGGCAAAAGGCTGAACTGTAAAATGTCTTTTTGGAGATGTTTTCTCAGCATAGATTGGATATTAGGGGAAAAGGAGTTTCTTGATAAGCTCTGCAATGAGATTTTTTAGCCAAGGCATCTAGAAAATAGTTCCTAAATTCAGCCTGTACATATACTGCGTACACATTTATTTTCAAGAACCTTGTCTCTGAAAGTTTTAATTAAAAAAAATGTATAAAAAGACAATGTTAGCAAGGAGTCCCAGCATCCATGGCATAATTTGGGCTCTAAATGTTTCAATACGGGGAAGTTTATATTTAAACTTTCAAGTGTAAATTTGTTGAATATGGTAGACTTTGCTGAAAGAGATCATTTTAAGACGTTTACAGCTGTATGTCTTTTTTCTAGTTTCCAAGAATGGGATGCCTGCCTCTTGCCACAGGTAAAAATGTTTATTGCCTATTGCCCTTTGCCAATCAACAAACCTCAGGGCAGCAGAACCTTCTGATCGGCATTCAGATCTTCATGCAGAGCTAAGCCGAACCATCTGAGGGTTGATGCGGAGCCTTCCATATAATTGATTACCCTGAGCTGAGGTTTTCCTTATCAATTCTCAGGCAGAGTTTTGAAAGGTACTGCTGATGAGGCCTGGCAAAGTGAGTTCCAGAAATGAGTATTTCCCTTTGATTTTTCACTCAGTATCTGCAAAACCCAATGCTTTTGGGGCAGTGCAGGGCCCCATGAATATTTTTCTCCTGTTTGGCCAATTTACTTTGAAGAACTTTCACATGGCTCCTCCCTGTCCTGAGCTATCATGACGATCTCTGAGAACTGAGAAAACCACATTTCTTTCCACCAATATCTCACGCCATTGCGTTCAGTCAGATTATTAGGCTCAATTTCCTTGATTGGTTTATTTATCGTAAGTCATAGAAAAAAAGAGTGGTGTTCAATCAAAAAAAAATTTCTTTTTCAAAACTTGAAATTCGATGTCCTGAGCTAATTCAGCTAATCATTATTTGATTGAACAATTGGACTGGCTTAAACAAGAGCCTGATTTCTTTTTCTTAGATTCTTCTCCAAAGGAAACTTTGGTAGCTGCAGAACGTGAGTTTTTGTGTCAGTTTCTCCTCCGTGAAAGGTTGGCTTTTGTTGTCGGTGTTTAATCATGTTGATGGAAAAAGCTGAATCGGAGAAAACCTTCAGCACTTTGTAGATTCTTGACATTTTGTCCAATCCTATCTGCCACAGAAAATGCTCCTTTGCAGGAAAAAGACAAATATATAAACATATGAAAAGTGCTCTTAAAATATTTTGACTAAAATATCTTTTACATCAAGATTTCTGTCATACTTCCACAACATTTTTGGAACTCTAATATACTGGAAAAAAATGATCTTTTTGGCATGAATCCACATGTGACTTTGTCAAGAAATTTTGATGCCGTTTTTAACTACCCAAAGTGAAAACCAAGGTAAGTAAAGATGAAAGGTTTCCGCATGCACCCTTGGCCCCGCACTTGCAGAATGGTGAAGGCTGTGGTGGATGGTGCAGATGCTCAGGCGAGCCTGGCACTTAGAAGGCGGAGGCCTCCTTTGATTTCCAAGTATTGTGTCTTTGGGCAAATCCCAACATATTTCATGTCATGGCATCTGGGAAGATTTAAATCATCTTTTCTGACAACAGATTAATGCCACCCATACAGGGTCAAGGACAAATACTAACCTATACAGACAGAGGATGGTCCCTGATGTCTATTTTTATACTTTTAAAAAAATTATAAGATAAAATTTATTTTAGAATGTTACAGAGGTACTAGAAGTGAGCCAGCTGGGCTTCGTATGCTCAGGAAACAAGTTACAGAGGCAGAAGATGGGCCCATGGAGCTTAGGAGAGGGAAAGGCAAAGGTAATACACCTGGGGGAAGAAGGGACGAAGGAAAAGGTGCAGGCATTTCACCAATTATACACACCTGCCATCCATATTCCGACATCCTCTCCCACCAAATACTTCCATAAGAAGCGCTTAATGCCTTGGCTGGTGTGGTTCAATGGACTGAGAGCAGGCCTGTGAAGCGAGTCCCTGGTTCGATTCCCAGTCAGGGCACATGCCTGGGTTGCAGGCTAGGTCCCCAGTTGGGGGTGTGCGAGGGGCAACTGATTGATGTTTCTCTCCTTCGCTTTTTCCCTCTCTTCCCTTCTCCCTGAAAAGAAACAAAATCTTAAAAAAATATAAAAGCTCTAGTCCCAAACAGTTATAAAAAAAGTGCTGAACATGAAATCACCTAGCTATGAATCTCAGAGAAGCAAGAATTATTTTGTGAATTCCACTTACGCTGATTTTCTTGAATGTAAAACCAAAATAGTAAAATAGGCAGTCCTCAGGTTGTAAATGAAAATGCGTATTAAAATGCTTTTTGTCACTGTGACTGGTGTGGCTCCGTTGCTTGGGTGCTGTCCTGCAAAACAAAAGGTCACTGGTTCGATTTCCACTTAGGGCACCTGCCTGGGTTGCAAGTTTGGTCTCTAGTGGGCCACATACGAGGGGCAATGAATGGATGTTTCTCTCTCACATGGGTGTCTCTCTCCTTCTCTTTCTCCCTCCCTTCCCTCTCTCCACAAATACATATTTTTAAAAACTAAAATTGAATGCTGTTTGTCAGTTGCTTAGAACAGAATCATGTCCCCATTGAACAAAATGTTGTAAGTGGGGGCTCATTGAGGTCCCCCATCCATGTACATTGAATGATAGTGATGAAATGACACATAACGCATATGAACTTGTGTAGATGAAAACCAGGCCATCTTCAAGTCTGGAGGCTGGAGGTAGGAAAGTCTAATGTGACGAGGGAAAAGGCTGTGCTTTGCATCGTTTACCTTCAGCAAAACCTTCTAGTTGCCTGATTCTAGCCTTTCATGGTTTTCGAGCTCTTTTTATCTCAGTAAGTTGTAGGTAACGGTTTTGGTTTTCTAGGGCTGTGGTTACTCAGTGCCACCAAATAAGTGGCTTAGAACAACAGAAATTTATTGTCTCTCGGTGTTGGAGGCTGTCTGAAATCAAGATGTCAACAGAAACATACTCTTTCTGAAGCCTCTAGGAGAGAATGCTTCCCCATCTCCTTCAGCTTCTGGTGGTTGCAGGTAAAGTTGGTGTTTCCAGCCTCAAAGACACATTTGCCCAATCTCTGCCTCTGTGTCTCTGTCCAAATTTCCCTCTTCTTGTAGGGATTGCAGTCATAATGGGCTTAGGGCCCATCCTTATCCAGGATGACATCATCTTAACTTGATGACATCTGCAAAGACCCTAGTTCCTAACAAGGTCCCATTCCCAGGTGGACATGAATTTTTTGGTGGACACTCTTCAATCCAGTATAGTACTGGTAGCAATGCAAACCAGTTCTTGTTTATAGACATGCAATTTCTGTCCTGTTCAAAAGAGATTCAATTGAATTTTCTTATTGTCACCAGGAAAAAACCGGTGTTGCCTTCATTTGCACATTCATTTCAATATTCTTGATCTCTAAATGTGTCTGCTCTTAAGATTTTCTTTTCTTCTAGCCAAGATGAAGGCTTAGGTAGATACACTTTGCTTTCTCGAACAACCAAAAGAAGGACAACAACAAATTTAAAAACAAAAGAATAACCAGAACTTCTGGAAAATCAAACTGTATGGAAGTCTGACAACCAAGGAGTTAAAGAAGAAACATTAATCCAGATCGGTAAGAGGGGTAGGGATGGGCAGCCAGGGTAGAGAGAACATGTGACAAGGCTGCAGCTGATGGAGCAGGTGGTCCCACATTTGCACGCAGATAACCAGGAAGAACAACTGGGGAGCGAGGCAGAATGCGCAACCCAGGGTTACAGCATGGGGGTATAAAGCCTCAAACCTCTGGCTGAAAAAAATCTGTGAGGGTTAGGGCGGTGGGAGAAACTCCCAGCAACACAAGAGAATTAGTTGGAGACAAACACAGGGTCCTAGAATATATACAAACCCACCCACCTGGGAATCAACACCAGAAGGGTCCAACTTGCATGTGGGAAGCAGGGAAGTGACTGAAAGCCTGCCAAGAGCTGAGCAAGCACCATTGTTCCCTCTCAGACCCCTCCCCCACATACAGTGCCACACTGCAGCTATGAAGAGAAACCGAAGAACTTATATGTATGACCCATAGACATGAACTAAGGTGGCAGACTGATGGGGTGGGTACAGGGTGAAGGGGAATAAAAGGGAGAAAAAAATGGGACGACTGTAATAGCATAATCAATAAAATATGTTAAGAAAAAGAAAAAAAAGATTCTCTTTTAAAGGAGTGGGAATAGCTGCCTGGTTCCTACATTTGTTGAATAAAATCCTTAACAGGAAATCATTTTAAAATCTGTGTGAGACCCATGATTTTCCTTTTTTTAAAAAAAAAATATTTTAGCAGTGAACAGGGAGGGAAAAAACGCACAAGGGAATTCCCCTCACCTTCCATAAGCCTTGGGCCAGCCCCAAGCAAACCACTGAAGCGTCAAAGCTGTCTTGAGCAAGCTCTGCTTCCACTCATCACCTGCGTCAAACTCTCAGGAGAGGTCAGTGCTCTGTCCTTCCCCCTGAATGGGTGGCCCTCACCTGGGACCTGAGCACCTGATTCAGATGCTTCCTCCTGAATCCGATCCACCTTTCCCCACCCAAAGGCCCACTGTCCACATGGCTCCCATGTGAGCTACGGTTGGGGTTAACCAACTCCCTCCCTCACCAAGCACCCCAACTATCTCCTTCATTTTAAAAGGCAGTGCTTGCTGACCCACTTTAACCACTCACTAGCCAGTATAATTCCCAGTAATGTAATTGAAATTCTGTTTCTCCTTTTCCCAGTTTCTTCCTCTCTTACCTCTGAATTCACATAGGGTCTAATCTTTAAGAAAAAAAATAATTGCAAGGGAAGGGGGTTATAAGGGGACTAAATGGTAATGGAAAAATACACTAAAGATTTCAAAAATATATATTTTACTGATTATGCTATTACAGTTGTCCCATTTTTTTCTCCCCTTTATTCCCCTTCACCCTGTACCCTCTCCTCCCATCATTCCTCTACCTTAGTTCATGTCCATGGGCCAAACATATAAGTTCTTTGTCTTCTTCATCTCCCATACTAATCTTAACCCGCCCTCTCTGTCCATTTTGTACCCACCATTTATGTTTTTTATTCCCTGTACCTTTTTCCCCATTCTTCCCCTCCCTCTCCTCGCTGATAACCCTCCATGTGACCCCATTTCTGTTAATCTGTTCCTGTTGTAGTTGTTTGCTTAGTTTGTTTTTGTCTTTGTTTTTGCTTTTTTAGGTTCAGTTGTTGGTAGTTGTGAGTTTGCTGTCATTTTACTGTTCATATTTTTGATCTTCTTCTTTTTCTCAGATAAGTCCCTTTGACATTTCATATAATAAGGGCTTGGTGATGATGAACTCCTTTAACTTGACCTTACCTGGGAAGCACTTTATCTGCCCTTTCATTCTAAATGATAGCTTTGCTGGATAGAGTAATCTTGGATGTAGGTCCTTGCGTTTCATGACTTCGGATACTTCCTTTCAGCCCCTTCTTGCCTGCAAAGTTTCTTTTAAGAAATCAGCTGATAGTCTTATGGAAATTCCTTTGTAGGTTACTGTCTCCTTTTCTCTTGCTGCTTTTAAGATTCTCTCCTTCTCTTAGTCTTGGGTAATGTAATTATGATGTGTCTTGGTGTGTGCTTTCTTGGGTCCAACTTTTTTGGGACTCTCTGAGCTTCCTGGAAGTCTATATCCTTTGACAGATTAGTGAAGTTCTTCATTATGTTTTCAAATAAGTTTTCAATTTCTTGCTCTTCCTCTTGTCCTTCTGGTACCCCTATGATTTGGATGTTGGAACGTTTAAAGTTGTCCCAAAGGTTCCTAAGCCTCTCCTCATGTTTTTGAATTCTTGTTTCTTCATTCTGTTCTGGTTGGACGTTTATTTCTTCCTTCTGCTGCAAACCATTGATTTGAGTCCCCGTTTCCTTCCCGTCACTGTTGTTTCCCTGTGCATTTTCCTTTATTTCACTTTTCATAGCCTTCACTTTTTCCTCTTTTTCGACCATACCCAACCAATTCTGTGAGCATCCTGATTACCAGTGTTGTGAACTCTGCATCTGATAGGTTGGCTATCTCTTGTTTGCTTCATTGTATTTTTTTTCTGGAGCTTTGATCTGTTGTTTCATTTGGGCCATATATTTTTGTCTCGGCATACCTGTTATGTAGTAAGGGGTGGGGCCTGATGTATTTGCCAGGGTGGGATAACCCACATAGATGCGTTGTGGTGCTGTATATGGGGCAGGGGTCTGAGAGTGTACAATGCCCTTTGTTCAGCTTTCGGCCAGCTTTCAGTCACTCCCCCTGCTATCAATAAGCAAATTGGTCCCTTCTGGTGCTGATTCCCAGGTGGGTGGATTTGTTTGCATTCTAGGAACCTGTGGGTGTCTCCAGCAAACTCTCCTGTGAGGCTGGGAGTTTCTCTCACTGCCTCAACCTCCACAGTATTTTTTCAGCCAGAGGTTTTGAGGCTTTACTTCCCCGCACTGGTACCATGGGTTGCGTGGTCTGTCTTGCTCCCCAGTTCTTTTCCTCAGTTATCTGCATGCAAATGTGGGACCACCTGCTTCGTCAGCCGCCACCTTGCTTTGAGTCCTCTCCACCCTGGCTGCTGGTCTCCACCCCTCCTACTGGTCTGGATGAATGTTTCTTCTTTAACTCTTTGGTTGTCGGACTTCCATATAGTTCGATTTTCTGGCAGTTCTGGTTATTCTTTTGTTTTTAAATTCGTTGTTGTCCTTCTTTTGGTTTTGTGAGGAGGCAAAGTGTATCTGCCTACGCCTCCATCCTGGTGGGAAGTTGAAAATACACTAACAAATAAAAAATAAAAATTAATAAAACAAATTGCTTCCTATGGCATAGAAACATGTAGATAGCTCGGAAGTCAGGTTTTATGAATTGGGGACATTTTCAGATAAAAGATGTATTTTTAATCTTAAATTGCTTATTTTTTGGAAATAGGCAATTTATTTGGTTAAAAATTTTTCTCTTTTATAAATTTTTGCATTTCCATTTTTGGTGAATTGGTCTAAATTTTCAAAAGCCTTGAAAGGTATATAACTAATTTTACTTTTATTAATAAGTACAAGGATATAAGGAGAGAGTTAGGCCCAGATAGGTACCCATATATATGGATGTGCATATCCATGCATAGATGCACATACCAATGTATATATGAACATCGATACATATATATATAGATAGATGTGCACTGCATTTTGGTTTAAAGAGGGTACCTGTGGAAGTTAAGGGCTCATTAACAGTGGATTGCTTAAATAAATTGTGGTGAGATTATACAATTCAGCGCTAGGCAACCTCTAAAGAGGGTGTAGGTCTGTGTTTGTTAGCATGTGTGTTCGTGTGCTGGGGCTGTTGTGACAAAGTGCCTGTGTGTTAGTTTGCTGGGGCTGTTGTGACAGAGCATCACAAACCAAGTAGTTTCAAGCAAGAGCAATGTATTCTTTCCCAATTCTGGGGGCTGGAAGTCTGAAATCAAGGTGTCGCCAGGCCGTGCTGTCTCTGAAACCTGTAGGGAGGGTTGTTCCAGGCCTCTTCCAGCTTCTGGTGGTGGCCAGCAATCCCTGGAGTTCCTTGGTGTGTAACGACATCATTTCAATCGCTTCCTCTGTCTTCATGTGGCCTTCTCCTTGTGCATCTGTCTTCATCTCTTAAAAAGACACAGTCAGAATGGATTAAGGTCCAACCTACTCCTGTGTGACCTCATTAAAACTATTCACATCTACAATAAATCTGCTTCCAAATAAGGTCACATTTTGAGGCATTGGGGGTTAGGTCTGCAACATACGACTTTTAAGGGAACACAGTTCAATCCACAAACGCACATAAAGATATCTACAACATATTTTCAAGTAGAAAAAGCTAGTAGGAAGATTGCATGTATAATACTATCTCATGTAACTATGGGAGAAGGTCTGGAGGAATCCCTCGATGCCCTGGAGGATGCCCTGGTGGGGCATCATGTGTCAATTTCCAAGGACAACCAGAAGTCCTGATTCTGACTGAGGAGCCTTCTTATGTTACGTCTTTCAACATTTCATGGCATTCACCTAAAAGGAGTTGAAGTCAGGTAAATGGACTTTGGATCTAGAAGGTTTCAAAGGTAGAAATACTTACTTGAGACCAGGGAATGTCCGCGGTCATCCCTTGAGTGGCTCTTCCATCTTGAAGGACGGGCAGCAGCACCTCTGGCAGGAAAGATTAGGCCTGTCTCAGGAAGGGATTGGCAGGGGGTGGAGGAGGCTTGTGGGAGACCAACTTGCTCCACTCATTGCCCAGGGTAGGAATTCAGTGGGGTTTCCTCCTGTCATGATGGAAGGAAGCTGGCAACTCCAGATCAGGCCTGCAGTTGCAGAAGTCCATAAGGTTCTAGAAGCTTTTTTAATGTTTGTTATTCCTCTGCTCCTGTTGGGCAGGCCACAGGGAAGAGGGCAGGCAGATGGGAGGTGACAGTGCCGCACTACACAGCTGGAGAAGGGCCTCAGGTTTGGAAGGGCGCGCAGTGGTTGTGTTAAAGAGGTTGTGTCACAAGGAAGGCAACATTGCTGCCACAGCAGCTGGCAGGCTGGGCAGTGGCCCTGGGCATCCTGGAGATGGCCAGAGATGGGTCCGCTAGTGCCTCGACTTGGTGGCACCTAGTGGCACTGGAGGCCTGAAGAGTATGATGATGACATCCCTGCCTAGTCTCTTTATTGTCCTTCACTGTTTCACTCTTTAATCTTTCCAGAATGATACCCGAGTGTCAGGGACTGGTACTTTCTCCAGGAATCTGGTATAATTGCAGGCTACACAGAGCAAAGGAGGACCACAGCTCATCCATCAGGGTGCTTTCCAAAGAACAACAGCAATACCCATTCTAACACTTACACAGTGCTGGTTGTGGGCCAGCTGCTATTTTAAGCACTTTACAGAAATTAGTTCATTTAATCCTCATTAACCAAACTATGAAGAAGGCACTATTACCCTTCCCATCTTTACAGAGAAGCAAAAATATAACAAGTTTAAACAGTAGTTGAAACACTCTTCTACTTGCCAGGAAAAGTCCATGTTTCCTGTGAATATGTGTGGGAGGTAGAAGCTGGTGGGGGGTGAGGGTTAGTAAATCCCCTAAAGAAGGCTTGTTGGGGATTGGGATCCCCTGGGCACATTCTTCATCATCAATATCACCTTCAGGGTTAAAATGTTCAGTAATAAGTCTGAGGGCCACACAGGGTAGGCATTCCCCAGTTGGTGGCCTGGCCAAGGGAGGTTTGGGGTAAACAACAATGAGTAATGAAGCACCTGAGCCAACAAGAAATGGCTGAACTATGAGTACCAGAAACAGTCCTGAATTCCAGAGCTCCAGAAGATCGGAAGCCAGAGGGGCTCCTTCCTCCTCACACCACTGGGTGGGTGGAGGCAGGAATTCATTCACAGTGGGTGGTTGGAGAGGGAGTGAGCTCTAGTACAGAGGGTTCCTAGGATGCTATTGATGGGGAGGGGCCTCCAGATACAGAGATTAAAGGAATTTCTGGGGTAGGGAGAGAGCTGGGGCTCTGGGTTTAGCTTTCCTCCCACAAACATTTGCTGAGCACTAATTAATAATAATAGCTAATATTAATCACATGTTTATTCAATTATAGGTTCCATGTTGAACTTTTTCCATGTGTTGTTTTTTCTGATATTCTCTTATGACTTTTTAAGGCGGATATTACCATCCTTAGTGAGGGATAGTTAACCCTAGAGAAGTTTTATCTTACCCAAGCTAAAAAGAGCTGAGCTTTTAAAACCTTTTAAACAAACGACCTCCAGGTGACATCATCCAGGGTGCTCGGGGGCTGTGCCCTTAGAACTTGACTCAGGAACTCTCCATGCAGAGAAGGCCAGGGGTAAGATGAGATGGCAGGGGAAGGACAGACACAGACAGAAGAGCCCTGTGGACCACTGACATTGGAGGCAGGTTGCCTGCTAAGACCAAGTGAGGTGGAAGGGTGAAAATGGTGAGTGCCTGGCATGGCAAGAACAAGAAACAGGTACCAGAATTTCTGACTGGGTCTAGGAAACCCCCAGTGTGGAGACCTCACCTATATATTAGGAAGTTTTTTTTTTGTTGTTTACTTTTAGCAAGTACAACTTTCTGGGGCAGTACTCAGTAGCCTGGGCAATAATGCCTAGAAGTGGGGTTGTCGGCATGACCTCAGAGGAGAGATTAGCTCCTTGTGGATGCTGGGAGGTCAGGGGAAAGGCCTGGAGGCAGAGAGAAATTTAGATGAGACCTTATCAAATTACCCCAAGAAAGGGAAGGAAAGCAGAAATGAGGCTGTGATGCTGGGTGATGAAAGAAGGGCATGGAAGGGTAGGGGATTTGGCAAGGCGTGGGGCTAGGCCAAGGCGTGCACAGATCCACTAAGAGTCTGCATGTTGGTGGGCAATATGTGGTCCAGGAAGCTCTCAGAACCACCTTCAGGTAGAACAAAACAAAGGCAATCCTTTCCAAATTCACAGAAAAGTGCCAAATGTGTAGAATTCTACCATCTCTGTTTCAAGGGTCATTTTCCCCAACATCTTACTTTGCCCTTCAGTGCTTGCTACTGTTGTGTGGTAAATGTTCACAGGTGACCATAAGGGGAACGAGTGGCCAGTAAATATTACTGGAAGTCCTTCCAAAGACACAATTGTGCTTTATTTGAGAGCTCTGTGCACTAGTACATTGGATAGGGGTAGAAGCACTTGTGATTTTATGGTGTAGGGATACAGTCATATTTTCTGCTGCTAAGAATGATCCTAGTTCATGTGGTGAAGTTAAATGGATGCCTAATCAACAGTGTCCCAATGAGGGCACCCTGGAGCCTGGACAATTGAAAAATAAGGATAGGAGGTAAGTAGGGAGGTGCTGAGAGAATGCCCAAACCAAAGAGCCCCTAAGAGGCCTGGTTTGGGAAAAAAGAGAAACTAAGTTCATTTTGAGATTTTGTTTTGGGATTTAGGAAAAACCTCTTAAAAAATAGACTGATACAGTTCCGAAATCTTCCAAGGGCAGATGATCTGGGCCAGATGGAGAATGACTTGGTCTCATTCCTCTGACAATCTGTCACTGGACTGAAGAGGTCCCTTTGCCTGCCTGCACTGAAGCCCGGTAAAACAGGAAGAGGAGTCTGTAGCAAAGAAAGTAGAGGTATGTGTAAGAGAGTGGCACCAAGCCCGGAGACACAGGGAAACTAGTGCTTTCAGACTTGACTCTTTGGGGGCCTGCACAGGGGCAGACTGTATACGGGAAAAACCATCAACCATGGTTGCTAATGGAGGTGGGATCATGGGCTGTGCTGATAGGTGGGCACTAGGGTGGGGAGCAGCCCATCACTGTTTCAGGTTCTGCTATCACCTATGCTGTCCTTTTGCCTAGTTTCCTGAGCGTTTGTGCACTAGATCATTCCAATTTCATGGGCCTGGGGCTGAAACACAACCGAGGTTGAGATGTTATCCTTTCTTTCACCGAAACTCTGCGCCTTTGATCGCAGACCTGAGGCTTCATTCTTGAGACAGTTTGACTCTGACCGGAATCTGATGGCCTAAGGGTTTGATGATTAAGGGAGTGGACGTGCAGTATGTCATGGTGCTGTGCCTGGGCAGAGCTAGCTGGAATTAAGGAAAAAGTCATGTTAAAGAACTGAAGTTCCTGTGCAGCTATAAACCTAAAGAAGGGTTGTTTGGGACCAAGAATCTGAGGCTCAAAGAGAGAATGGAGAGGGACATAGTACGCAGTGAAAAACTGTCATAGAGAGCTAGGGAATGTTGTAAGTCGAATTGCTGTGATCCTCAGTCCTCTTGGTGTGGGTCTTATTCTCACCAGTTCGACACTAAAGCATATGGAGCTACACCCTGGAGTCACAGATTCAGGTACCAACTTGAACTGTTTCTCCCAAGACAAAGGGGAGGCCACCTTGTATAGTGAAAGTTCCCACTCAATTTCCAACCAGGCCCTTTTTATAAAAATGAGGTATATATATATAATGCAGTTCTGATTGGATGGGCAGATCTTGGGTGGTTGGGAGAAAGACAAAACCAGGGCTTCACTGCAGTGGTTGACTCAGGCGGAGAAAAGCAGCAGGGCAGCCGAGAGCTCAGTCTGGGGTTCTTCCTGGTACAGGGAATGTGCGAACAGCCCCGTCAGCAAATGGCCACTAGATGCTTATTATGAAATTTCAGCCTTTGCTGGACCATCAGGAGTCCGTCTCAGCAGATAAATTCCTGCTCAGCGTTTCCATCAAAGAAACCTTTCTTCTTAGGGCCCATGGTGACAAGACAACCATGACTCATGTGACCTCGATTGCAGTCCAGCACCTTGATGCACACATATTGTTAGGCTTGAATGAGAGTTGAAATACTGACTTTTGCACGTTTTTCTGGCTCTACTGCCAACACATTCAACCAGCCAGCAACAGCAGCCACTGCCCATCCAGTATGCCTCGTGTGTAGGGTCATTAAGACTCCGGTCGGCTGCAGCACTCAACGGAGGTGTTCTTTCTGTGTCACTGTCTAAATCTGAGAGCTTGTTTAAAGTCCTACTGCCTTCAGTGACATGGCCGAGCCTTCTAGTTTGCGTGGCCTGTAGCCCCAGTGGTTGGTGGCTCTCGGGGGACACTGCTGAGCAGGCACAGGCAGCTCATTGTTGAGAGCAATTGCCAGCTTTTCAGAGCGGAGCCATGCTGAAATGCTTTTCTGTCCCTCCATGAAATCAACACTTAATTCAAAAATACTGTGAAGGAGAATGTCTCTGCAAGATGGGAGGGGAAGCCGTCTGTCCTGAGAAAGAAGGAGCCAGAAGCCAAGTCTCAAAGGGGAGATGATGCCTGAAGCCTCCTTGCAGTCTGGTGAGGGGGACTCAGAAGCCAGCTGCCACTGCAGAGATCGTGGGCATGAGTCACTGGGGGCGGGGGTGGGGTGGGGGAGGAGCCTGTGGAGGATGTTTTTGATAGAATGTGCATATTGAGGCATTGATTGTGCATCTGAGGTATTTTTGGTCCAAAAATAAATGCCAAAATGTTCTGGTGAATTGGAACCAGAGGCAGTCACATCCGAGTGTGAAAAACATGCCAGCGAAAGGAGTAACTGTTGTCTCAGTCTCAGTCTGGGCTGCGAAGGGGCGGACAGAGTTCCCAGAAGCTCTGTTTCAGGGTCGAGCTGGTCTTTGGGACTTAGGAGCCAGTCACTTCCCGGTTGGGTGGGATGGGTAGGGTGCTTTAGAGCCAGGATCATGAGAAATCTGGGGTTGTTCAGCCATCTCCTTCATTAATTTATTCAGGAGTCTTTCCTGAGCATAGTCTGGACCACGTGCTGTGGTAGCATACAGCCCAGAAAGGTCTCTGCTCTTGAAATTCCTAGTCTGTCTGGTTCAGAGGCCTTCAGCCTTGCCTCTCTGCAGTCTGTGTGGGCAGAAATCCCATCTCCTTCCTTTTCTGGAACTGCAGAACTGTAGGGTGTGGACTGTGGGGTGGGGGAAGATCGCCACATCCCAGCTCTGCACTGGAGAGCTGGGAGACTACAATATGGGTGGCCAGAGTGAGTCCTAGCGACTGTGTCTGTGTCTCCTGTAGATAGTCACTGTCCAGGCAGAGAATTTGGGTCGGAGCTGGGGATGGCCATTGAATTTAATAGAAAAGAAACCTCCAAAGACCCTTGAAGAAGCAGTGGGCAGGGTATGGAGAAGCAGATGACAGTGATTTAAAGAGTAACAGGGAAAACAGAGAGAGGAGACCTGGCCTTCTCACTTTATGGCCTCACAGGTTGTGGGAATATGTACTACTTTGGTAACTTTAAAAAAACTCCATATATTTTTAAAAGTGAATAAATGAAGGATGAAAAATGGAGTTGTTAAAGGAGCTCTTTCTTGCAGATGGTTCTGCTGTGAAGGCAAAGTAGGGTGCGGGGAGATGGAGGAGGGTTTGGGGGATCAGCAGACTCCACTTTAAAGTGAAGATCTTAGTGGGGTTGCTCATGTCAGAGGACAAGTGCCAGGCAATGCCGTGAGGACCCTGAGTCCCCAGGGAGGAGGGCTGCAGGTTTACCTGTTGAGGAGGGGTCTCTCCCACTGGAGTCGGAGGCATAACAGAAGTCAGGATGCAGATGACACTCGTTGAAGGGCTGGAAAGGGGAGTCCAGCATGCTCAGAGGCAGTAGATCAGGAGGGGAGGGCTTTTGAGGAGGGTGGTGGGTTAGGCTTGAAGGGAGTGGGGGAACACTTGAGAAGGCCGCTGTGGGGCCTGGAAGAAGCACACAATGGTGAGTGTAGCACACCAGATGCCCACATTGCTGGAGCAGGGAGAGGACAAGAGGCTTGCAGCTCCTGGGGCTGATATGAGAAGGGCTCATCACACGTGGGTCTGGGCTCAGAGCCATGGGTGATGCCCACCCCTCCTGTCTCACAAGAAGTGCCTCTAGAAGCAGCACCATCAGCACTGAGTGGGCCCCAGAGCCTCTTGGGGTCATGCCCCCAGCAGTCTGAATGTGCTGCTTACACATCACACAAGAGCGAACCATTGATGGTCACTAGCTGGTGCAGGAATCTGGATATCCCTCAGGGTCCTGCGTCTTCCCACCTCTGGTGGTGTGTCTTTACAAAAAAATTCCAGAAGATCCAAAGGACTAGAAATGTAAACAGCTAAAGAAAGTTCAGGTTCCTGCTCTGTGCTTGATCTTGTATGAATCTAGAAGTTCTGAGAGGCAGCTGGGGTGTGGTCCAGCAGGATGTGCCTTCTCTCTCTTTTAACGGATTTGTTGAGGATCAACCAAGATGATGAGCCACCCTCTGAGATGCTGGGGATTAAGAAACCCTAGTAAGACTTGGTCCTTCTATTTAGTGAATTTTGAGGTTATAAGAAGAAAGATACCTTTGCAAAAAGTTATTGGAAAACAGGGCAATAAGAATTATTATAAGGCCATGAACAAAGGGGCAGCGATGGGGAAAAAAGGGTGCTCTGTTCTTGGGGTGGGAACCCAAGGTCATGAAGAAGCTTTCTATTAAGCAGGTCTTTTAGTAGTTGGTCACATCACATATGATTCCCTAAACTGGCCTGAAAATCCAACCACCTTTATTCTTTTTTTAAAGTATATTTTATTGATTATGCTATTACAGTTCTCCCATTTTTTTCTCCCCTTTATCCACCTCCACCCTTTACACCCCTCCCTCCAACATTCACTGCCCCCCCCCAGTTCATGTCTATGGGTTGTACATGTAAGTTCTTTGGCTTCTCTATTTCCTATACTATCCTTAACCTCCCCCTGTCTATTCTGTACCTACCAATTATACATCTTATTCCTTGCACCCTTTCCCCCATTCTCTCCACTCCCCTCCCTCCCTGCTGGAGATAACCCTCCATGTGATCTCTATTTCTGTGATTCTGTTCCTGTTCTAGTTGTTTGCTTAGTTTGTGTGTGTGTGTGTGTGTGTGTGTGTGTGTGTTAGGTTCAGTTGTTGATAGTTGTGAGTTTGTTGTCATTTTACTGTTCATAGTTTTTGATCTTCCTTTTCTTAGATAAGTTCCTTCAACATTTCATATAATAAGGGCTTGGTGATGATAAACTCCTTTAACTTTATCTGGGAAGCACTTTGTCTGCTCTTCCATTCTAAATGACAGTTTTACTGGATAGAGTAATTTTGGATGTAGGTCCTTGCCTTTCATGACTTTGAATATTTCTTTTCAGCCCCTTCTTGCCTATAAGGTTTCTTTTAAGAAGTTAGTTTATAGTCTCATGGGAAAACCTTTGTAGGTAACTGTCTCTTTTTGCTGCTTTTAAGATTCTCTCCTTATCTTTAATGGTGGGTAATGTAATTATGATGTGCCTTGGTGTGTTCTTCCTTGGGTCCAATTTCTTTGAGACTCTCTGAGCTTCCTGGACTTTCTAGAAGTCTATTTCCTTCACTAGATTGGGGAAGTTTTCCTTCACTATCTTTCAAATAAGTTTTCAGTTTCTTGCTCTTCCTCTTGTCCTTCTGGCACCCCTGTGGTTCAGATGTTGGAACGTTTAAAGTTGTCATGCAGGTTCCTCAGCCTTTCCTCATTTTTTGAATTCTTGTTTCTTCATTCTGTTCTGGTTGGATGTTTATTTCTTCCTTTTGTTCCAAATTGTTGATTTGAGTCCTGGTTTCTTTTTCTTCACTGTTGGTTTCCTGTATATTTTGCTTTATTTCACTTTGAATAGCCTTCATTTTTTTCTTCATTTTAAAACTGAGTCCAATCAATTCTGTGAGCATTCTGATTACCAGTGTTTTGAGCTCTGCATCTGATTGGTTGTATGTCTCCTTGTCACTTAGTTCTTTTTCTGGAATTTTGATCTGTTCTTTCATTTGGGCCTTATTTTTTTGTCTCAGCCCACCTGTTATGTTATAAGGGGTGGAGCCTTAGGTGTTCACCTGGGGCAGGGCAACCCACCTCTCTGCATTGTGGTGCTGTCTGTGGGGGACGGGTCGCAGAGGGAACAGTACTGCTTGCTAGATTGTTTGGTCTCACCCCTCTATCCGTCTCTTCCCTCACTTCCCAAAAGCGGATCTTGCCCTTTCAGGTGCTGATTCCTGGGTGGGTGGGCTTGTGGATGTTTTAGGAGCCTGTGGGTCTCTCCAGTGGACTCCCTTGTGAGACTGGGAGTTTCTCCCACTGCCACAACCCTCACAGGTTTTACAGCCAGAGGTTTTGAGGCTTTAGTTGCTCGTACTGGAGCCCTGGGTTGTGCAGTCCCTCTCGCTCCCTAGTTGTTCCTCCTGGCTTATCCCTATGCGAATGTGGGAAGTCCCATCTGCCAGCTACTGCCTGGCCCACTTGGTCCGCCAGCTGCTGCCTTGCTGTGAGTCCTCTCCACCACGCTTCCCATCTCTGCCCCTCCTACCCGTCTGGATGAATGTTTCTTCTTTAACTCCTTGATTGTTGGACTTCCATGCAGTTTGATTATCTGGCAGTTTTTTTTTGCCAGAAAAACTGTTTTTTGTTTTTAAATTGATTGTTATTCTTCTTTGGTTTGTGCGAGGAAGTGAAGCGTATCTACCTACGCCTCCATTTTGGCCAGAACTCTCAACCACCTTTATTCAGATGAAGACCCAAGATGTTTTGTCCTTGGAGTAAACATGAGTTCTCTAGTTATGACCCATTATTGCTAATTAATGTCAAAAGCAGGAAGAAGGCAGAAGAATCGGCAGGTAGGTACACACATCCATATTCTCCTTCCAAGTATTTAATCATGAAGGCAGAAACCCTCCCTAAAAGAAAATGAGGTTCTTATATGGGTACATCCATTCAAATTACTCTGGAAGTGATCTAGTTTCTGTCCATTGAATTGAGCTAGGGCCAAAGAACTGGTAACCTCTTTAATGGGGAGATCCAAAAATATACACAGAGACTTGTCTTTGTATTTCTAAGCAGATCAGAAAGGCAAACTGGCTCACAATTTTGTAGATTAACTTCAGGATACTCCAGGTTGCTTTCACTTTTTGCAGTCAACTCAGAAAAGTTTGCAAAAAACTCCAAGCCAAATAATTTTGTTTTACTTAAAACTGCTTTTATTTTTAATTAAAAAATGGGTGACTAAGAGATGTTCCATCCCCTACTCACTTCTAATTTCTCTTATAGGGACCGAGAGAGCTGGAGGAGCCTGCTGCAAACCTCAGAAGGTAATGAGTTACTCCAAACTCCATCCTTGAAGATGATTTCTGAGGGCAAGTGGGAGCGAGAAAATGGAACATCAGTGGTATGACTCTCCATTGATTCATGTCTCTTTCCCTTTGAACAGTTTTTACACATTTTTTGTGGGGGTGTTCTTCATCATCTAGATTTTGGGTTAGTTACCATTGGAGTACAGCAATAAAGAAAATGCTGGAGTTTAAAAAGTTCAGGTTACTTGATATGGGTGATTCTTAGCATACCTGAGCAAGGGAGCATTAGAAATACCTGGACAGTGTGTACAGTAAGAAAAGGCTGGAAATACCCTAAATATCAAGAGTAGATGACTAGGCATCTGCCTCAGCATCAGTGCCAGTGCCAGCCAGGGCCCCTGGGGGTAACGTGCCTGCCACCTGCAAGGCCCTCAGTGTTCCACAGAGTCTCCAAACTCATGGGGACATGGCTGTGTGTGTGTGTTTTCAAAGATTTTATTTATTTATTTTTTTAGAGAGAGGGGAAGGAAGGGAGAAAGAGAGGGAGAAAAACATCAACATGTGACAGGTTGCCTCTTGCACACCCCTAACTGGGGGACCCAGCCTGCAACCCAGGCATGTGTCCAGATTGGGAATTGAACCAGCAACCCCTCAGTTCACTGTCTGGTGCTCAATCCACAGAACCATGCCAGTGAGGGCATGACTGTGGTTTCATAGGAGCTTATATAGTCCATCAAAGCAGCAGCCTCTTGAATTGTTGATGTGCAAATTCTCTGAAATATTCATTTTAATCAGGATATTGCAAATAACATGAAGAGCAGGAAGTTTACCATTGTTTCATTCTGCAGCGGTGAATGTATCTATCACTCACCTGTTAGTTTAGCCCAATGTTTTGGCCAAGTGAGGGAGGTTGGGGGGAAATTGGCCTTTAAAGAATGTAACAGTTGGTTCCTGCATATTTTGTATCATTAACTGTAACACATCAGCGTGTTTGCTGTGTGGTTCTGATCTTTAAAAAGGCAAATTGCCCCTGATGGTGGCCTTGGCTCTGGTTCTGCAGGTGTTAGTGCCAGAGAAGCAGGGTGCCAGGCACAAGGGGTGTATCTCATTATCTCAAAATAAAAGGTTTCTTTAAAAGTTGTGGGGAAAAAAAAGAGTAGGTGACTGGTCCGATAAACACTGGTAAACCTGTAGTAACAGACATCACTCTTGTGGTTTTAGCACAGCTGTGGTAGAGCCATGACTGAAAATCTGTTTGATAACCCGTCTGGTCTTTATGCTAAGCCCCACTGCCTTCCATGCAGAAAAAAATAAAAGGCATTTTTCATTCATAAGGGCTAGTTCTCTCTGCAAATAGGGCAACAAATTTGGAGAAGCAGCTTCTGCAAAGCAGTTTATATTATCAGGGTGATGGATGCTTTAATTTTAATAGTAATGGAAATGAACACTTATAGTGTGCTAAATTCCACACAATGTGCAAAGGTTTAAAGTCACTCTAGCCCGGAGAGGGGACCCTGATATTTTATGAATGGTGGTGTGGGCTTGGGTTTGCTCCACCATTAGGAAGCCCTCCCCCAACTTCTCTTTCCAAACAAAATTTGGTTGAGCGCTGCTCCAGGGGTGTTTCCTTTTCAGTCCTCAAACACATGGCCTGCAATTTCCAGAGGTCCTCCTGTTGTAGGCGGTACAGTTACCTGGTCTACTCCAGGAATATAACTGAAGTAGTTAATTTTTTTAATGGCCCAAGGACAAATTTTTCAACTAAATCAACAAATTTTGTAATTGATATACATTAATTATAATTGACTTTAAAAAACATAAATTAAAATAGTTCATTGAAGTTAGAAATTCTTGGATAAAATACAGTTTTTCAAAATGTTGTTGATTTTAACGTTATCCTGAGTATTTTGGCAATTTTGATAAATTACTTCCCCTCCTTATGTAGATTTTGTGCACATAATAAATAGATGTGGATTTTACTACCTGCGCCTAATTTTGTGTTCTTTTAGCAATGTTGAAAAGCTATTGTTTTTGTGGTAAAAATACCCAGGGTGGTTGAGAAGGTGGCCAGAAGTGTGAACTTTGAGGCAGCTGGCACTTCTGGTGTTACAAGGCAGTCAGTGGGAGGTGGTCACCAGGCACATTTCTAAACGAGGAAAATGATCAGCTTGGGTTTGGAGTTGTATCACCCACAAACCATTAGCTCTTATTTGGAAAGTTCTGTTCCAGAAGTTTATCTTTAAAGGGAAAACGTCTTGAGTGCTATTTGGACTCAACTTTCTAAGAGGGAAGGGAGGAAGATGGTGCATTCTGAAGACAGAGCCTGAATCCTGTGCCTTAGTGACTGGGTGATGAGGACCAAGGGGCTGGCCGGTGTTTCACTCCAGGGCTGCAGCTGCCCAAAGGACCCCCAGTCCCATCCACTGGGGACCTTGTCACTGCCCCCTGAGGGACTCACTTTAATACCACACAGAGGCACAGAGCAGTATCTGGCTGGGAGAGAGGTGGGCCAGCAAACCAAACTCTGCCCTGGGAGGGGAGCATTTCAACTTGTAAATCCCCTCCCTGACTTCACTTAAGCCTCTGGAAACACTAAAACAATAGTCAACCCTGAAAGGGGGGAAATTCCCAGTGGGAATTTATGTAAATATGGTCAGTTTCAGAAAAGAGTATAAAAAGCAAACCATGGTTTGGACTATTTTTGGCTTCAGAAAGAAAACCCCGAGTAGAGAAGGAAGCCAGGGCTTCTGAGGTCACTTCCAGCTCAGGGTGCTCTCAAGCATCTAGACTTGCCTTCACCAGAAATTGCTGTCCTCCTGGGCTCTGCGGAGGACACTGGAGGCCCCTGGGGCCACTATGGGCTGGCCATCCCAGCCCCATCGAGTAACGCCGGAGGCTCAAGAGGCCTCCTAGTTCACTCTTCGCTCCCCTACCCCGCCCTGGGGTATTTGTGGCTGTGGTTCCCTCTGTGGCTCTCAGCTTGCCCACCCGGGCTTGTCCCCACTTGGTATGTCCACTCGCTGTTCTCACCTTTGTGCCCTGAGGTTTGGCAACTGGTGGGCACGATATCAAGAGCGGTGGAAAAAAGGAAGGGAAGGCGGGAGAGGAGACAGAGAGTGGAGTGGTGTTTCCTCTGTGACCTCCTCACGGTCCCCACCCGCAAAGTTTCCTGTCAAAGAGGCAGCGCCCCCCTGTCCAGGCTCCGGGTGTGTCCTCACTACGCGCCTGCATGCACGGCCTTTCTATGAAGATCTGTCAGGGAGGTCAGGGTCTCCGGGCGCTTAGCGTCCGACAGACCGGAGAGGCTAAGCTCCAGTGCGGGGGAGGGGTGTGCTGGGGCTGGACCAAGGTCATCGCCTTTGGCCTGGCGCTGCTTTCTGTATTTGGCAGCCAGCGGAGGAGTCAGCCCCCTGTCCCAGCCTCATCTGGTAATCGCTCTCGATTTCCAGTCCCAGGCACGGTGACATCGGGCAGGGGTGAGGAAAGGGGAACCTTTCACGGCTCTGGCCTGGAGCAGACTCTTCCCCTCCAAACATTCCCCCTGAGGCTTGTGAACATGTGCCCGGAGTCGCTCTTTTAGGAGCAATGTGCAAGCACAGTTGGCCCCGATTGTACGTGATCTGAGGGAGGAGGTCTGCGGATCTTCTTTTCCACGTTGGGACCTCTCCGTGGCAGCAGCTCGGAGTTCTCAGTTCAGAGCTGCACGGTCCCCAGTGCAGCCCTGGCCTCAAGCTCCCACAGTGGACTTCACCTCCCCCACAACGAGTTATCCTCGGTGTCCAGTGTGCCCCTAGGATTCCCCGCTCTTAAACCCCGAGTGGGGATAGCCCGGAGCCTAGACTCCTGGGGAGGTGAAAAATAAGTTCGGTGCCTCCCCTGAGAAACCCTTCCACCCTCTCCTGGAGACAAGACACCGTGGGCGTGTCGGCCCCCAGGCTTTGAACGGATGAGGACGAAGGTGGAGGTCGAGGGACGCCTCCAGCAGAGCCCGCGTCCCTCGACCTCCACCTTCGTCCTCATCCCAGTGGCCGCTGCAGGGGAGGGCGGGGCCGCTTGCCACTCGCGACACTGGCGTTTGGGTTCTTTAGTTACTGCTTCTCGGTCTGCGCGTGCATTTCTCTGCTCCGGGGCAAAGCCGCCGGTTGCATCGTCCCTGCAGTGAGGAGAAGCCTCTGCTGGGTTCTTAACTTTTGTCGATGAGGACTCGTGGGGCTAGGAACCCGGGGCACTGGGCTGTGCCCGCCTCCCCGTGGTCCCCGCCCGCGCCAGCTGCTGCCATTGGAAGGACCTGCGGCTCCTCCCACCCTCGAGGGGTTTTCTCCAGCCTCTAGTTACTTTCGTCTGCCACGCGCTGCAGCCCGGAGCTTGTTTCGCGAGCCTGGAGCGCGCAGAGCCCTGCTCTCCTGCAATCGCAGGGGACAAGGGGCGGTGACCTCGGGAGGCTTCCAGAGTTCCCGTCTCCCGGCTCTCGCCCTGGCCCCCGGCCCGCGCCCCGGCCGACCGCATGGTGCTGCTGGCCGGGCCCGGGCCGGAGGGCGGCGGGGCACACTGCGTGTCTCCGCAGCCTCCGTCCCCACCTCGGGAAACGAAGGCCCGGGAAGACCCCACCGACTTTGAGGAGTACGAGGACTTCTCGCATCTGCCCGACACCCGCAGCATCGTCTCGGACGACTCCTTCTACCCTACCCTAAGCGAGGAGGAGTACAGCGACGGGAGCGCGGAGAGCATCCCCGAGGGCGTCCCCGAGGGCGTCCTGGAGGCGGCGACCCTCCTGAGCGCCGCCTGCACCAACGACGTGGGGCTGCTGAAAGCACTGGTGCGGCGGGGACCGCGCGTTCAGGAGGTGCAGGAGACCGATCCTAATGGCCGGGTAAGCAGGCGTCCCCACAGACTTCAGGTCTCCTCCGCGGTCCCTCCCATTCCCCGCACCACGCGAATCCCGACTTTGCCCAGGTCCCGCGGAGTCTTTTCCACTGCGAAGAGCGCCTTTTTCTCGCTCTTTGGGTGTGAGGCACAAGTGAAGCCTGGGGTTGCCTGCCAGTCCCTCGCTGGGGGCCGGGCAAGTTTGATTTGTCTGAGGTCACAACCCCGCGGGAGACTCAGCTAGTCCCTTGTCCTCACAGCATCTCCTTCTGGTTTCCCGCCCCCAGGGGCCCTCTGGTCCCTGAATCCTTCCTGGGGCTCACGCTGGATCCGGGTTGGAAGCCTCTCGTTGGGATTCGTCAACCTGGGTCCCCTTTCACCATTACCCCCTCGCCTGTAGGGGACAACCCCTTCCTCCCAGCTCTCCAACGCCCCCCCCCCCCCCCCCCCCCCCCCCCCCCCCCCCCCCCCCCCCCCCCCCCCCCCCCCCCCCCCCCAGCCTCTCGTGCTGCCCCTCCTGCCCTTTCTGTGCCACACCCGAGAGCGAAACGGCTCCTTCGGGCCACCCAGGTTCCGAGTTTCTTCCCAAATCTCCTGCTTATTCTCCCCACCTCACGCCCCGCTTCGTCGGGTGAGCCGCGAGGCAACCAGTCAGTGTCATCTCCGCCTTGGTGTCCCCAGGGCCACTGCACTCTCTGGCCGCTCTCCTCTGCCCCCCTCCGTGGGGCAGGCAGGGTGGGGGGGCAGAGATGCTAGGGGTATCTGTGGGTTAGTTGTGTCAAGACTCAGAGAGCAAGAAACATTTAGAAAAGGAAAGAAAAGTCGGCTTGCTAAGACTTAAGGACTGGCTCTTGGAAATCAACCCGTTAAGCACGTGGAGGGAGAAGTCACAGAGTGACCGCAGAGGCCAAGTGCCCCTTGGTCTGTGCTGTGTGAGCAAGTAGCGGTCTCACCTGATTGTCACATTTCCCAGGTCCCCAGGGATATCTGCAGTCTCAGCATAGCACAAATCCGGGAGGCAAGTGCTTTTGCTCAGGAGCCCACAGCTGACAGAAGATATGTGCTTTTTTGGCTTGGGAACTGGTGGGACCCTGTGCCTTTGGTTTATCTCAGGTAAAGCAAAGACTTTTGGAGGCAGTGGCAGGCAGGTGCGGTATGGCTGGTTGTGGTGTGCTCCGAGCTTAAGCTGGAGAGGCTGATGAGTGGCTTACCCAGAGCACCTGGGTGAGAAATAGGAAATTGGGGAACAAGCTGGTTTCAGCATGCTATTGTCCAACCTTGCGGCCACAAAACTTGCTCACTCACCCCCTGCAGGTTCTTAGGGGCACCTTCTTAGGGAGCTCTTTCTTCCTACCCTGTCTAAGCCATCAGCACCTGGAGCTGGGTAAGGGCCATCCGGGAGTTCAGGGATTGAGAGTGGTATTTGAGATATTAGGTGGTATTTGAGCAAAGACAGAGAAGATATCTGGGGGAGAGCATCTAGGAATCGGGAGTGGCAGGTGCCAAGGGCCTGATGCACGAGCCCTTTGGGTGGTCTACACATGATTAGTGGCGGTAAAAACCTCACAGAAAGCCTGAGAGCAGGGGTGTCCAACCCTAGCCACGTGTGGGCCAGGCCCAGGATGGCTATGAGTGTGGCCCAACACAAAACTGTAAATTTACTTAAAACATTATGAGATTTTTTTTTGTTTTCATTAGTGTTTGTGTATTTAATGTGTGGTCCAAGACAACTCTTCATCCAGTCGGCCCAGAGAAGCCAAAAGGGTTGGACACCCCGGCCGTAGAGCTTTGGTGGAAAAGGATAGTTAATTGCATCAACTACAGAAGGAACAGCTCATGGGTGCAGCCCACAGCCAGCTTCCTGGAAGAAAAATGTCTCTAAAAACTTTGACAACTTCTCTGAGCCGTGTTTGTGGAGCTGCTGGTGTCTGGTAAGTTAGGAGGGGGCTCTGCCTGAGCTGACAGATGTTTCACTGGGTTTCAGTAACTAAGGATCAGATGTATTTTGTTTAAGGAACTACGTTCTTTCCTGGTCCTGAGATCGGTAGAATGTTAGCTGTGGCTCAGCGTACAGTTTTTCTTCTAAAATATTGATTGCTCTAAAAGGGTTGCATAGTCTAATATGCAACATGTAAATATGTGTCAGATAGTTCTTCAGTAGCGGTCCAAGTGTGCTCTTGCTGTCTTTCCGGTTTGGGGTTGTTTTCTTCCCTCTGAATTAGGGACAGTGAAAGCTGCCATAATTTTTTTCCTTAGTTCTTCTCTTCTACTTACGATCTCTGGAGGTTCTCCTTCATGGCGGTGACAGCTCTGGGGACAGCACTGCCGCCGAAGGACGTGTCTGTTCTGTTTTCATTGTTCGGAAGGCAGCTGGAATGTCAGACAGCTCTTGAACCAAATTTTAAGCCCAAATTATGCTAAATTTAAAATATTACATTCCTTTCTTGATGTACGTAATTCTTCTCAGGCATGTTTAAATTCCAGGGCCTCCGGGAAGTTTTTCAAAGGTCTCTCCACCCATTCGCTCTATCGGCTGGCCAAGTCTAGCACGCACCCAGTAGGGAGAGTATCTCCCCTTACTCTTGAAGGGCTTCAGTGTTTTAATGATGTGTAGTTCTGATCGGGACCTTTATCTTGACAGATACATGAAAAGTTTTGTTGTTGGTGGTGGTTTTTCGAAGGGTACAGAAGATGTATAAATTTTGGGCTCGCCTCTCCTTAAAATGAGAGCCACGTTGTTTGGAGTTCACATCCAGCCCTTCCGCATTTTCCAGGCCTCGGCATTGATGGCCCGCACGTGCACTAGTTGGTTCAGAAAGTGAGTTCCGGCCTCATGCCTCCGTACATATGTTGAGGGCCATCAAGCACAGGGAAAGGGGGTGAGGAAGGAGACTGGGGCCCAAGGGGCTGGTGCACAGAAGTGTGTCAGCTGAAGTGAGCCTGAAAAAACCTGGGTTCGTGATGGGCAGGCTGACAGATGTCAGCCTTTTCTTCCTCCATTGACTGTGGCTGGGGTGCTCTGGGCCTAGAAGCAATGGAAAGGCCCATGTGCTTTTTGTCTTTTTAAAGGGACTTAATTTTTCTAGAGCAGTTTTAGGTTCACAGCAAAATTGAGGGAAAAGTACAGAGATTTCCCATATACGCCCACCCACACGCATGTACAGCCTTTCCCATTATCAACACTCCCTCAGAGAGGTCCATTTGTGACAGTCAATGAATCTACAATGCCCTGACACATCATTATCAAAGTCCATAGTTTGCATTGTGGTTCATTGTTGGTGTACATTCCATGGTTTGGACAAATGGATAATCTATATTCATTATTTTATCATAAAAGGTGTCCCATGTGATTTCATACAAGTGTATTAGTTATCTATGGACACAGCGATGCTGCCTAACAAATAACTGAAGCCTCACGAATGTATATAGCAGCCAACATTTTGCTAAGGACGGCCCAGCTCAGCTGATCCTGGACTTGCATTCAGCTGGGGTCATCTGCGGATGGCAGGACCCGGAAGGGCTTGGCTGGGGTGACTGCTCCATGTGGCCTCTCATTCTCCAGCAGGCTGTCCTGGGCTCATTCTCTGTGGCAGAGCAGGGTTCCGAGACAGCAAGTAGAGCCAGTAAAGTTCAATGTCACTTCTGCTGAAGCAAGTTTACCCTCTTAAGTGTGAACTTGCTTTTGTTTGTACAGGATGTTATTTGCTAACCATAAGTGTTTATTTACTTATTTTAAATTTATTTTTATTAAAGAAAATTTTAGATAGGTACCCAAGAAGGGGGTACCAAGATCCTTCCTGTCCTAATCATCCAGGATCAATAAGCATCAGCTCCCGAAGGCCTGCTTTAATTTTGATGGAAAGGGCTACATTAAATGCTGCTTTTTATGCGTTTGTGTGGATGAAGTTTTCAGAAGTTTAGTACCACCATCACTGGATTTGGAGCTAGAAGGGATTTTAGGATTATTGGTCCCCATCATTTTGTGGTCAATGAAAGTGGGGCTCAGAGGAGAGGGCATCTAGAGTATCAGAGAGCTGGATTCTAGAATGCCCCTGAAGATGCTCATGATGCTCCTTTAAACCAGCATGGGTCTCCAAGGGGCTTCTGAGCTTTCCGCCTTTACCTCCTGGCTGCACCTGAGAAATGGGCCAGCTAGGAATTTGGTGGGGTGGTTAGGGTGATTTTGAACATCTGATTTTTTTCTATCCTATATTTGTAAAGGAATGGGAAAGGTGTTACAAAAATCTAAAATAATAATAGGGTATATGAACTTTTTTGGAATCCCGTTTATTCATCTAACATTCATATCAATATACTATGCAGGCCATTATTCAAAACTATTTTGAATGACAACTTCTGGTAGATATGGCTACACTGCAGGAAAAGCTATAAGTATTATTTAACTAATTATAAATTACTAAAATTCAAGCTTTCTTAGCAGAGCCTGGGGTCAGTAGCTTTTTAATAGTTACAGGATTGCTCAGCTTTTTCCTTTCTTCCTGAATCTGTCATGGTAATCTTTACTTTTCTAGGAAACTGTCCCATTTTTTCTAAGTTCTAAAGGTTAATAAGTCTATGACATTTTATAGTTCTCTTTTTAAGCTCTACTATAATTGTGTCATATCCTGTTTTTCTTTTTGTTAAAAATTTTTAAAAGATTTTATTTATTTATTTTTAGAGAGGAGAAGGGACGGAGAGAGGGAGAGAAGCATCAATATGTGGTTGCCTCGCCCCCTACTGGGGATCTGACCTGCAACCCAGGCCTGTGCCCTAGACTGGGAATTGAACTGGTGACCCTTTGGTTCACAGGCCCGCACTTAGTCCACTGAGCCACACCAGCCAGGGTGTTTTTCTATATTTTTGAAATTATGCTGTTTCCTTTTTGTGACAAATATTGTCAAAAATATTTATTTTATTCAGCTTTTGCTTTGAATCTGTTTCTTCACTATGTCATCAATTTTTGGTTTTCTTTTTATTATTTTTTCTTTCAGGTTAATTCTGCCTATAATTTTTCCTCAAAGTATCACTTTTGTTTCTCCCACAAGTTTTGACATATAGTATTTTATTATTGTTCTGTTCTAATTTACATTATGACTTCCTCTTTTTTATCTAGAAGTTATTTAGAATTATGTAAAAGACTTTTAAATATGCATTTTTAAGCTTTATTAAAATAATTTTAAACATGATTCAGAGAGCATGGTCTGTGTGATACTTCTTTGATATTTCTCGATACTGGCTTGACAGCCTACTGAGCCAGTGATTCCAAATCTTAACTGTGTAATGTTCTATGGTTTCTACAAATTAAGTCAAAACAGTTATGTACGTAAAAACAATATGTAATTTCCTTTAATTTAAAGAAATAAGAAGGATTTAGAGAAGTTATTAAAATATGTAAAGAAAGAAAATACGTTCAAGATGATTGGGAGGTAGTTCATGTAGATAGCCTGGTAGAATGTATGGCGTGTGTGTGCCTGTGTGTGGTGAGGTTAGATTGTAACAGGCAGTAGAATATTAAGAATATTTGATGTTATTCAGCATGTGTGTGCATAAAAGAATTTGAAAGGGATAATATTTTTAAATGGTGTTCCTGAATTTGAAAGACAGTTGAAGGTGGATTTTATTTACTTCTTCTAAATCGAGTAAATGTGGAATCCCAAGTGGCTATTGGGTTAGCAGCGAAACTGGATTGGAGTGGCAGGCTTTGAGAGTAATTTCAAAGTAGCATAAAAACAAATGCTTCCAAAGGCTTGTTTGTGTCAGCTGTGAACATCCTGATCCCAAGTTGGCATGTGATGGGATGGAGAATAGAGTGTTTGTCCCTGGCTTCTGTTTCTGAGATTTAAGTCTTGAGTGAGAAACCACCCCTGGTGAGAGACAGTCCAGCTGAGTGGCACAGGCAGGAGGTGGGGAGGGAGGCTGACGAAGAGATGGGAGCCGTGATCATGGGGGTGCCCAGGAAAGGGCATTAAATAAATTTATGGTAGCACATTTTCTGAGACAAGGGAGGGTGCATGAAGTTGGTTAAAAAAAAAGTTAGACGGGAGAATTAGGCTGAGTGGAAAAAAGTCCATCTCAAAGGATTATATATGCTTTGAGATTCCATTTACGCAGAGATGGAGAATGGATTAGAAGTGCCTGGGTTAGGGCTTTGGGGAGAGGAGTGGGTGTTTGTTACTCCAACAGGACAGCAGGAAGGAAGGGGGCCTTGTGGGGGTGGAACAGCCTTACATCTAGATTGTGGTTGTGGTTAGAGGGAGCTATCCTGGGTTGAAATGGCATGGAACCACAGACACATAGACACATACATGAGGTAACATCTGAACAAGCTCTGTGGTTTATAGCAATGTCCATCTCATGGTGGTGCTCTAGTACTGTTAATTATGCAAGAGGTTGGTGTGGTGCGGGGGGCGGGGGGGGGGGCCGGGGGGATGGCTGAAGGGGCAACTTCCTGTGGGCCCATCACTATTTTGAAATCAGAAGTTTAATAAAAATTAAGGAAGGCAACTCTTAAAAATAGTTAAGATAGTAAATTGTATGTTATATGTATTTTACCACAATAAAAATTGGAAAACAATGAAAAAAGCCATGTACTACCTTTTATCTGCATGTCTACCTTCGTGAATAGATCTCCTTTTGGAAACTAAAGCAGGATCAGACCCAGTTAATATGTAAGGCTGGGATGCGCTGGGAATATTGGCTGTTTGAGCCATTGCCTCAAACATCACCTAAAGCGTCACCTAAAAGCTTTTCCCAAATGCAGGATCCCAGGCCCCTCCCTAGATAGACTGGACCAGAATCAGCTCTTAATGCAGGTTTGAGGTGATTGGCTTGTACACTTGTTTGAAGGGCTCCAGAACATTTCTCAGAATAGAAAACAGGTTTGGTGCCCAAGATGGCAGGCTTAGGTTGGCTATATGATCCTGGACAAGTCGCATGATCTTTAGTTTTCTCTAAATTCCCATCCAGAAAATGCGGACACTTATTCTGAGGATAACAATACCTCACAGAGGTTCCAGGCAGAATAAATTAGTAACATAGACAGTGCATGCCACAGCAGAGGCACTCAGAGGCTGTTGTGTCGGTGGGTGAATTAATCTGGAGATGGTTTTTTATCCCAGTCAAGGGGAAAGGCAGAAGCCAATGTTTAACCAAAGAGGAGCCATCAAGAAAATATCATGTCTACTCGATGAGGGCCCTTTTGTAACTATACAAATGTGGTAAGAGGTTAGATGGTAAGTGTCCAGTCTATAGTGAAAGTGGCTGTTGGTGCCGTGCATGCAAATGAAGCCAGGGAGTGAGGAAAGGTGAGAAGGAGCAGAGAAGGGTGCTGGGGCCCCATCTTGGCGTCTCTTGGGAGCACCTTTGAGTATGGTGGGTGGTTGCCAGGATGCTGCCTTAGGAATGGAAGTGGTCTGAGGCCTGGAGGGGAATGGGAAAGATCCAGACTCTCGATTGATGAGGAGAGAGAGCATTTCAAGGAGGCGAAGGATGGCCTTAAGCCTGGGGATTGTCACAAGCCTTTTTTCTTACAAACCTTATTTCTTTCTTCAACATTTTCCATGGGTAAAATTTAGTGCAAAGGGCCCTGGGGTCGGAGCCCTTGCCCACCCTGGGGCTCTCTGGGACCGATTTGGTCACTTGCTCTGCTATAAATAAGCAGTGCAGTGGGTTCCCCAGCTTTCCGTTTCTGTTTATTGACATGGTGGAGCCAGGCATTCCAAAGTGCCTGGCCCTCCCTGCTCATATCAGGAAAATCAGCCTGTATCTCTTCCTTCTCGACCCTCCAGCTTTTATATTTCTAAACCCGAGGGGCCAGAGTCATGTGCTAAAAATAGCAGTGGTGACAGAGCTCCTGAGTCAGTTTTGCTGGCGCTGTGAGTTGGGCTTTTTTCGTTGGTGTTAGATAATGGGAGGGCTTCTGGAAAATGAAATCCATTTGCAGCAGCTCCAGGGTACAGTAGGACTGAGCTAAAGGGACTCTGAAGCCTGGTTTCTGCATTGCGGAGTCCTTTTGTTACCTGGAGGCACGTCTCCCTGCTCTCACCATTGTGCTTCAGAGGACCTAGGTGGTTGGGGGACCTGTTTCATCCTCAGTGAAAGGGGACAAAAGAGGCACCGTAGAGCAGGGGACAAGTGACTCTGTCATGTCTTGTCACCCACACATCCTCCTTTGATGAAGACTGGGCTGCAACAGGCTACCTCTGAGGTCCCCAGGCTTATGCTCCATGGGCTATCAGAGATGCGAAGGCTTTTTCCACAGGCATGTATTAGCCTTATAGGGAAATCAGCTCATTCCATTCTTCTCAGACTGAGAGTCCCGTATCCTGGGAAACCCCTGTGTAAATCAGGGTAGTTGGTCAACCTACCTATGAAGGTCATTTCTATGTTGAGACCATACACAAAGTGTCATATCAGTGAAGCCAAAAGACACATAGACCACAGTATTCTTCCTTTAGCAGAATCTGGAAACCCAACTTTGGAGCAAAGGTATTAAGTGGTGCCATCTGGGGACAAATCCACTGGGAGAGAAGCATTTGCCTTTGTTGCTTCTTGTGGACTCTTATCACACCAGAGAGTTACCGGGCAGACAGAGGGCAGACACGTTGGGTGGGGAGGGTTTGGGAGATGGGGGACTGCTTGACCAGGGAGGGCCCATGGGGGCAGGGTCAGGAGTGGAGGGTTAAGTCTCCACTGCCGTACACAAAAGGAGAATAAACACGTTTCTCTAAAAAAATTCAGTTACTTAAAATGCACCAGGAAAGCTGTGGAAAATTTGTTTTTAATAGAAATCATTAAAATTTTTCCTTGGTGTAAACAAATCTAAATCCATTGGGTTGGTTTAGAATGAGGAACAAGTGTATTGAGTTAATTAAGAAAAACCTTATCTCATTTGTTAAAGTCAGTGACTTACAGTAACTCAAGTAATAATTTTATTGGATCCAGAAATACTTAAGATACTATTAACTTAAAAAATTTCCTAATGTTAATTCAATGAAAATAGATAAAAAAATCTATCAGCCTTTTGTTTGCATCTGGCAAGTTGATCTATCAGTTTGCAAATGGCTTGATTTTTTTTCTTCTTTTCTATTCTTCTTTCTTTCAGCATTTTATTTATTTATTTTTAGAGAGTGAGGATGGGAGGGAGAAAGAGAGGGAGAGAAACATTGATGTGAGAGAGAAACATTGGTTGCTTCTGTCAGTCGCCCTGATGGGGACCAAACCTGCAACCCAGGCATGTGTCCTGACCAGGAATCGAACCTGTAACCTTTCACCTTATGGGATGATGCCCAACCAACTGAGCCACCTGGTCAGGGCTTGATTTCAACATAAGAGTTTTTAGCAAATTTATGGAGGCTGTGCTTCCTTATCAATAAATAACATGAGTACTTTAGAAAAATGTCTCTGTAAAAAGGAAGAAGGCTCCCCTCACCCAGGAATGGACATTCCTGAATGTTTTCAATTAAAACATATATATTTCAGTCCTTTTGGACAGCTGTGACAGAATACCATACACTGGGTAGCATATAAAATCAGACATCTATTTCTCATGGATCTGAGGTCGAGAAGTTTAAGATAAGGGTGCTGGCAGATGCGTTGTCTGGTGAGAGCTGGCTTCCTGGTTCATCGATGGTCGATGGTCTTCTTCTCTCAGCGTCTTCACATGGCAGAAGCATTTTAAGCTTTTAAATTGTAAGTGATGGGAAATGCCCCAAATACTAAGTGAAAGGAAGTAATTTGAAAGGCAATGCATCCCCATGATAGGGCTCTACCTCCATTACCCAAACACCCCTAACGGCCCCACCCCCTAAAGACTTCGCATTGGGAGTTAGAATTTCAGCACGTGCATTTTGGGAGGGCACACAGACGTTCAGTCTGTAGCAAAACAATGTCACATGCTGAAGGAATAATTAAATGATGCATTTGAAACATCTTTCCGGTTGCAGAAGAGGCATATAATTTTTCAGCATTTGAATAGAACCACACGAGCATGATTTTCACTCAAAAAATCCCAAGATTGCCCTGGCTGGGTGGCTCAGTTGGTTGGAGCATCATCCTGTACACAAAAGGTTGGGGATTCGATTCCTGGTCAGGGCACATAGGAAAACCTAGGTTGCAGGTTCGATAACCGATTGGGTTGTGTAGGAGAAGCAACGAATCGATGTGTCTCTCCCACATCCATGTTTCTCTCTCTCTCCCCCTTCCTCTCTCCCTAAAATCAATGAACATATCCTCCAGTGAGGATTAAAAAGAATATCCCAAGATCTCTACCTGGGAAATTGGATGGGTTCACCTATAGATGATCTCCATCTCTAAAAATATAGAAGTATACTCTTCTGTGATTTAAAAAAATGTTTGAATGACTATAATTAAATAATTGGAGTAGTCATAGGATGTGTAGAAATAGAAAAAAATATTTTTAAAGAAAGCTAATTTAAGGCTTTAAAGTTCTAAGTGATAGGAAATGCACAAAATGCAAAGTAAAAGGAAATAATTTGAATGGGAAAGTAAAGAAAAATGAATGTTTTAAAAACAGCTGTTTTGATATATAATTTACATACCACACAATTCACCCATTTAAAGTGCACAGTGTATTTTTTAGCATATTCACAGCTACATGCAAAGATCAAAATGAGTTTAGAACATTTTCGTGGCCCCGGAAAGAAGCCTTGTAGTCTTCAGCCATTCCCCTACCCACAGCCCCTCCAGCCCTGAGCAACCACGAATCTACTTTCTTTTTTTACATTATTTATAACAGGATTTTTATGCAAGAACTCAATCTTCGTAACTTCATGTCAGCCTCTCTTGACATTTTACTCAATAAGTGAATAAATGCAACATTCATGTCACCTCCGGAAGTGCCAGGCACGTGCAAGACAATGAATGTCACACATGACGGTTCTTCCTCCAAGTACCGTACTATAAATTTCCTGTAAGTTACCATGTCTGATAAGGAATGACGTTTTCAAAAAGTGTGCAAAAAGCCCCAAGCCTGACCCATTTTACTTTGAGTGCTGGGCCCTGTGGTCCTCTTGTTCATTTCTACTTGGGCACCTGGGAACTCGCCTCAGACCTTGAATCTGAAAGCCGGGGGCAGGGTCAGCACTCTGTTCAACATATGCTCCAGGGGTTCCCATGTAGCTCACCTTTGAGAACCTCCTGTGGATTGCATTTTCATCTTCTGATTAATAATTCAGCTCGGCCTTGGAGGTTTTCTTTTCCTCCTAGAGAGGCCTAGGGAGTCCTGGCTTTCTGTTTTGAGAAGGTGGAGGTCGATGTCCTCCAGCTCGTTTGACCGCTCACTCTGTTCCTTCTCCTGTCTGTGTATTTTCTGGGGGGTTGTGATGAGGAGCTGTGTTGAGAGCAGGGCCTGACTGGTTTTGCCCTTGACTGGGTCTCTGGCAGGGAGCTTGGGAAATACCCAGTAAAGGTATATGTCTGTATCTCCTGTTTCTGTCTTCCTGGAGAACCCTGATTCTCACATTCCCTTGGGAACATTACCTGCTGGCCGAGCCCCCAAGCTTCTACAGCTGATGTCAGCTCTTGACCTGGGACCACTTTCTTGAACCTGCATTTGAGGTCAAGTGTGGGATTTCTCCTGCTAACCTTCCAGCATGTTGCACATTACAGGTTAGTAGCACAACTCAGCACCCCTTTGCACACCTTTGTGACATTGTTTCTGTTGCCTCCAAGGACAGCTCTGTGACAGTGCAACCTGTGCAGTCCCTGTGCTCTGTGCCTAAAGTGCCCAGTCATTGGCGTGATGCTCTGCTGTTGTTGCCTCGACATAATGATTTTAAACTGGGGGTCCTGCTTTCTCATTTTGCACAGGGGCTGCAAACCATGTAGCCAACTCTGGTTGCCTCCATGCCTCTAGTTACCCCTATTTGCAACCCTGGAGTCAGCCCAGCCTCCCTCACCTCCCCCATCAAGTCACTTTCCAAGCACTGCACAGTCCCTGGTGGTGGCCCATCACTTTTCATTGGGGCCTCACTGCCTCTCTAATTTGGGTCTTCGAGATGTCTCATTTAAACAAATGCTGTACTTTCTCTCTGGTTCCTTGCATCTGGACACTTTCCATTCTATTCTGCTACCTCTGCTGAATTATTTTCATATGTGTGACTTGTAAACAAGTGTCATCTTTGCCAACTCTTCTTTCTAAGCCCCCACTGTTGTGGGCTGAATACCTGATGTTCCACTGTCTCCCTTTGTGTTGCAGAAGCTGGGCTCTCACAGCCTTGGCAGACCCTTATTCTCCCTGGAACACATACCTATCCCCTCTCTCTACTGCAAGTCCGTCTCAGATGTCACCTTCCCCATGGATTTCTCCCATGTCCTTTTTTTCTGGATGGCTTCTCTGACTTTGAATTCCCACTTGCAACTTGTTTAGGAAACTCCTTTCCTTCTGTTTCATTTTATAATGACTATTTGATATTCTCTCTCTCTAAACTTGATAAACTCCATAAGCAAAGATCCTTAGGATCATTTTTCATGTCCTCTTCAGTCTAGCAGAGTTTGTTACACACAGTAGCTTGTTGGATAAAATTGGGATACTGTGTTTTGCTGCTAGTTATATACCCTTGATTTTAAAAGTACTTAAAAATACAGTTTTAGGTCTTACATTTAAGTCTTTAAAAACTTTGAGTTGATTCTTGTGGGTGGTATAAAATACGGGTCCAATTTCATTCTTTTGCATATGGACATACAGTTTTCACAATACCATTTCCTGAAGATACTATCTTTTCCCCATTGTGTATTCTTGGCGACTTTGTCTAAAATTGATTGACTGTACATGCTTAGGTTTATTTCTGCGCTCTCTATTCTGTTCCATTGATCTGTGTGTCATAAAGTTTTGTGTTTTTTTTTGTCAGTGCTACACTGTTTTAGTACTATAGCTCTGTAATATAATTTGAAGTCACAAATCGTGATACCCTCAACTTGATTCTCCTTTCTCAAGATTGTTTTGGCTATTTGGGGGTCTTTTGCGATTACATACAAATTTTAGAATTGCTTTTTCTATTAATGTGAAAAAAGCCATTAGGATTTTGATAAGGGGCTGTGTTGAATCAGTATAGGCTTTGGGGAGCACAGGCACTTTACCAATATCAACTCTGCCAATTCATGATTGGAAAGAATTCAAGAGATTTTTCTATTTATTTTTGACTTTTTCAATTTCTTTCATCAATGTTTATGGTGTTCAGTGTACAAATCTTCACTTTTTTGCTTAAATTTATTCCTAAGTATTTTATTTATTTTTTGATGCTCTCATAAATGGGATTATTTTCTTGAATTCCTTTGTGGCTAGAGCTTGGTTGGTGTAAAGAAAGGGAACTGATTTTGCATGTTGATTTTGTATCCTGCAACTTCACTGAGCTTATTTAAGAGTTCTAAGAGTTTTTTTGATGGAGTCTTTAGGGCTTTCTATATATAAGATGATGTCATCTGTAAACAGACATAATTGTATGTCTCCCTTTTCGAGTTGGATGTCTTTTGTTTCTTTTTCTTGCCTGATTTCTCTGACTAGTACTTCTAGTACTGTTGAATGGAAATGGTGAGTGTGGGCATCCTTGCTGTGTACCAAATGTTAGAGAAGAGGCTTGCAGTGTTTCCTCAGTGGTTATGATGTTAGCTGTAGGCTTCTCATTGATGGCCTTTATCGTGTTGAGACTTCTCAACCTTGGCAATACTGAGAGTGGTTGGCTGCACAATGTGGATGCTGAGCAGCATCCCTGGTCTCTACCCAAGAGATGCCAGTAGCACCTCCCCCTACTCTCGCCCCCCTTGCAAAAACCAAAAATGTCTCCAGACATTGCCAAATATCCCCTTGGTGGGTGCAGGGGAAAAAATCACTTCCTGATTGAAAAATCACTGAAATGGAGAATAAAGTCAGCAAAATTGTTTGAGTTGAGGATGTGCGTGCTTTTTTACATGGAGAAATTCCTGAGGTTGTACAAGGATCTAGTGTTTGGCATGCTTGGTTGTTCTCTTCTGCCGCTTTTTACTAAAAGTTCTGTCGAGTGTCTTATTTTTTATTTTAGGTTGAGTAGTGTAATGTTAATGTCCAAGAAAGTAAAACAAATCATTTCCTCTGCAGCAGCTCATTAACAACTGGTAGTACCTAGAGGTCAGTGCACCACAGCTTCAAATAAACAGTCAATACAATTGGGGACCCTTCCACTATAGAATGGGGAGCTGTTCCCATATTACCAACGATAGTCATCCCAAGAAACACAGTAGCTACATCCACCCTCCTTCAGGGAGTAGATCCATTGAATTTGTCAAGGAGATCAGTTACTTTATCACTGGAGACTCAGATCCAGCCACCCTCACAGACATGCTGGCGGTTGACCGCACCTCCTGAGTAGGCCTCTGACAGGTGTCTTGGTACATGGCTTGGCAGGCCAGATCAGAGGCCTGTTCCTCCTGTAGGTCGTAGGAGTAACCCTGGTCTATGACCCCATGTGCATACACAGAGCCAGAATCTACACAGTAGGTGGCCCCTGAGATTTGGTTTTCACTGTCTACATAGTAGACGTCTCTCTTACCCCAACCACAGATCTGGAGGCCCATGGACAGCCCCATGCCTTCATACCGAAATACTGTATTGGTGAGCAGCTTGGAGGCAGCTGCTACTGAGATGTGTTCCTTGTTTCAGGGCTCACAGATTTGGTGTTGCTGAGCCAACAGCGATTCTCAGAAGCTACAATCTGCTACATCCTCAGCCATGGTACCCAGTAGGTAGGAGCTGATGTCTATCACCTTCTTTACTGTCTGGGAGGCAAGGTAGACACCTGCTGTGGCCCAAGAATCCACTGCAACAATGACTCCGCGTTGAAACTTGAAGGCCAGGGTGATGGTTCTATGAAGTGTTTAAATTCTCAGCCCCTTTGGGATACCCTGCTGGGTGCTGCCAGGCTCAGCCCATCACTGGGACTAACTGGACCCAGGTCCAACAGATCCACACAACCTCTGAGGCTAAAAATCACATGCTGCTTCATCAGTAGTGAGTTCTCAAACACACTGGGCAGCATCATGTCTTGTCATGAGTTTTTTTAAAGTTGAAGAATATGCAGCTTAGTAGGCAATTTTATCTACCAGCTCCTCCGAGGTGCCCCTATTCCATAAAATGAGAAAAGCCCTTAATTAGAGTTCCAGCACAGTCAACATTTCTCATTTGGAGTATTTGTTGTTAGAATAACATTTGACTATATTTTCCTCTGGGAAAATACTCATAATAGGACAAGCTGTGCTTTTAAAAATGTAATACAAGGTTAACCCCAAGAGGCATGACACATTCTCTCCAAATTTCACACAGTTTGCCTTTCATGATTATCACTCCACTTTAATCCAGTGCCAGGGGGACACGTGGAGGCCACCACCACATGCTCAGTGGAAGTTCAATTGATAATGAAGCCGATGTGGAGTCAGAGATGACCCATTTCATGCCTAGCAAGAGAGCAATGCATAGTCTACCCAAAACTGTGCATACGTTTTTGATTTCAAAGGGAGTTACATTAACTAGTAACACTCAGGCAAACACTGCAATTCTTCCTGTAAAAAGAAGTAACACAGAAAACAATTTGCATTAAACATGCTTCTGGATACTGCATGAAGTTGCCTTCTGTTCAGTTTAATCATTTCATTTATTTAGCAAATACTCATACTTACTGAATGTCTGTTCCCTGCACCACGCATCAGCACTGGACAAGACAAATTCCTCCTCAGATGGAGTTCACGTGCTTTGGGGGGAGAGAAACAGTAAACAAGATGATTAAGACGCATGTGAAGTGCTTAGCAAGTGAAGGAGTGTTCCGTGCTGAGGAGAAAAGGTAAAGCAGGCCATGCCGGTGGTGCCAGTAATGGGCTGATGTCACCCCGCTCCTTGCTGAGGGGAGTCTTAGCGTGAAGACTTGGAGGAAGTGCAAGTCTTGCCCTGTGGCACAGCTGTCTGGGGGAGGAGCAGTCCAGAGGCAGCAGTAAGAACAAAGGACCATGAGGTAGGAATGCCTGGAATGTTCTGGAACAACCAGGAGGCCAGAGGGGCTAGAGCAGAATGAAGGGAGGGAGCTGGCAGGAACTTAGGGAAAGGAGGAGACTTGGGTAATGAGAGTAAGGAGGGAAGAAAAAAGACCTAATTCTACTCAGAAGTGCAAGTTTTAGTAATGTTTTGAAATTTGGTGCTCTTTCAAGGGGACAGGTGCTTAAGGCTAGAGGTTTTTTTTTTTTTAAGTTTTTTTATTTTTAGAGAGTGGGGAAGGGAGGGAGAAAGAGAGGAAGAGAAACATCAACGTGTGGTTGCCTCTCGCTTGCCCCCTATTGGGGACCTGGCCTAAAACCCAGGCATGTGCCCTAGACTGGGAGTCAAACCAGCAACCTTTTGGTTTAGAGGCCGCGCTCAATCCACTGAGCTACACCAGCCAGGGCTGAGGCCAGAGATTCTGAATGGCTGGTCGTGGTGAACTCTCTCGTCTGTCAGTACTTCATTGGATTAATGCCTTTTCAATATTCGTGTAACTGAACCATCAACTCCTTCATGGATACATAGAGTGTTGGAAAGTGAGGTTCACAAACACTGTCTGTGGTTGGCAAATCCATATTTGAGTTGCTTTTCTAGTGTCCTTAAGCACCAGTTTTTTAGATCTGACTTCAAGCGTGAGTGGTCATTTCCATTTGACACAGGAAATTTAAGAATGTGATTATGTGGTTCTGTGGAGCATGAGGCTTTGCTCTTGTGAAAGGAAACCCGGAGAGAAAGCTCTAGAACTAGAAAACACTTCCTGGGGAGCTTGTGGCTTCGTCTGTCAGCTTCCGTGGCCCAGCTGACCTGCAAGCGGCCTGCCTAATAGGTGTTCAGGGTGTCCCTGAGGAAGAGAAGGTGTTAGTCTGTGGTGTTTGATCGTTTTCTATGTGGTGTTAAGGGTACCACGTGGGGCATGAATAAAGCAGAACTGTGGTTCTAGGGTTAGATACAGGACTGTACCTCTGAGTCTCCTTGCTAGGGCCCCTCCCCTCCTTCTTCACCTGGAGCAGATGCCCTCATCAATCACACTTCCCAGATCCTTACTGATGACTTCTCCACTCCAGGCTCCTGAGGGAGAAGCACTGGGGGACAAGCCCTGAAGCTCTGTCCACAAGGATCTCACAGATGGCAATATGGTCTGTGACAGAGACCCTGAATTGTGGGCGCTGAGAGTTTCTTCATCAGCTATGCTCCTTGCTGCATTGAGTATTTCTTTCTTGTTAGCATGTGACATTAAGAAGTACAGAAATGCAGTCCTCTATGAGGGAGGAAGAAAGGGCCGGCGATGGTGTCACAGCCAGTGGCTCTTTACCTGGTTGGAAATTGCTGTGTGAGTCTGATGCACTAAAAATACAATGTACGTGGGTCCCTGTAACTCAGTGCATGTGTGTGTGTGTGTGATTCTTCTCTCTCTCTTTCATGCAGTTCATAACAATATTCAGGCCAACAGAATGGTTCTCATCTTCAGCCTTTTCATGAGTAATTTTTCCTGTGCGTTATCTTAATTCATAATTTAGGAAATTGTTATTAGTCTCCTGTAGTCAGGAGATTCAAATGGGGAAAGACCTCTCCAGTGCAAATGTGGCCCTTTTCCAATACATTTACATGTTCCAGTCATTACTCATTTGCTTCTTAGCTTTTAACTTAACAGCAGTGCAAATGTGGGCCTTTCGAGATGCGTTTCCATTATTAGGACCTTACTTGTGTGTTTCCTGGCTGAGCAGCAGTATGTGCTCTGTGAAGAGGCTGGGAAAAATCTTTTCTTGATGAATTTCAAGAGGCAATGACATTGGGCGTTTGAAGTTTTCACTGAAGCAGAATGGCTCTGATCTTAGTGATTTGTGAAGACGCTTATGGTAAGAGCTTGATTTTCCCCGACCGTTCCCACTACCCCTACTCCTTTACCTTTGACATTGAACAGTAACATTTAGTAGATATTTTTTCTTGCTTCCAATAGAAATATTTATGTGTATGCTCTTTTACAGAAAAAAGGACAAAAGTAGAGAGAAAGGTATTTAACTGCAATAAAGTGGCCCCATGTGGCCCTGACTTGTCAAAAAAAAAAAAAAAAAGAAGAAAAAGAAAAAAGAAAGAAAAGAATCAAGTAGAAAAAAATAAAAATGACAGATCTACACTATATACTACTGGAGATAATGAAGTTAACATTGGATGTGATCTGTCAGTCTGCCTGTTTCTAAAGTTTATCCTGTATAGAGTTTGCATTCTGCCTTCTTCTTCTCTTATAAGCATACTTTGAGCTCGTTAATATTTAGAAATCTTGATTTTAAAAACCTATTTCTGCATATGTCATAATTTATTTAATCATTTGTTGGACATTTTGGTTGTTTTTGAAATTTTGCAATAGACATAATGCCCTGATGAGTGGGTGTCCTAGTTT